>CAUYRH010006521.1:0-24804 GCA_963574655.1 Perodicticus potto
TTTTTTTTTTTTTGAGACAGAGCCTCAAGCTGTCACCCTGGATAGAGTGCTGTGACATCACAGCTCACAGCAACCTCCAATTCCTGGGCTCAAGTGAGTCTCTTGCCTCCGCCTCCCAAGTAGCTGGGACTACAGGCGCCCGCTACAATGCCTGGCGATTTTTAGGTTGCAGCCCTCGATGTTGTTTGGCCGGCCCCGGGCTGGATTCGAACCCGCCAGCTCAGGTGTACGTGGCTGGCGCCTTAGCCCGTTGAGCCACAGGCACCGAGCCAGCATTTGACATAAGTTAATTATTATACTAGAGATTTTCTATCCTGGTCACAGATTATTGTTATGTTCTTGGTTAACAAGTTCATATTCATTCATATAATGAATATACATAGATTCATTGAAGATATAAAAATAAATAATGAAAGTAAATTGTGATTGCACGCTTCTATTTTAATAGAATTCTAGTTTTAAAAAAATCAAAAGTCATAGTAAAGAAGGCATAGAGAAAAATGTTTATGAGTCTTTTATGCATTTTTAAATTGAGTTTTTGTATTCCTAATTAATTACAAAAGGAAAATATGCAATGTTTTATCTTGCATCATAATTCAAAAGCGTTTTTTTGTTTGTTTGTTTTGATTATATTTCTAGGTTATGATGCCAATCTTCATTTTTTTTTCCTGGTAAGCCTGTTTTTATAGTATGAACCTGGTCCTAAACCACTCTATAAAAATCAGATCATTTAGTATAATTAAAAAAAAATTGTATTTTTAATTATTATAGCACAATAAACCCAAACACAATGACATCTCCCCTATGATTGTTCATTCACGTGCTGTGTGTTTGAAAAGGAGCCCTTCCCAGTGAGCTGGTGCACATGGGAACCCAGGACCCTGCAAGGAGCCCCAGTAGGCAGGAAGTCCCTATGACTGGACTCTGGGGTAAGGTGTCTAACAGGCACCTCGGACATCTGATCAAACCAAACTGACCTCCACCCTCCCCAGAACTGCTCTCCTATGGTCTTCCCAACTCAGTTGACGGGAACTCCAACTTCTAGTTGCTTAGGTCAAAAACTCAGGAGTTGTCATTGATTCCTTTCATTTTTTTCTCCACCCACATCCAACGTGTCTGCTGTACCTTTCAAATGCTTCTGGAACCCACTTAACACTTATTTCTTACACCCCTATTTGGTGCAGGTGAGTGACAACTCCTGTCTGCAACAGCGCCCCTCTCCCCACCTCTCAACCTACCTGTTTCCCTGGTCTCCAACTTCCTAATTCACGTGCATTCTGACTATTGTTTCTGCCCTGCCCATGAGAACGCACAGGCCACCAGGGCAGGGGTTTGTCTGCTTTTTCACTTTTGTATCCCTTGTGCCCAAGTAGAAGACATTCATTGTATTTACTGATAGAAACAGCTTCTTAACTGGTCTCTGGGCTTTAATTCCTGCCCCTGGCAATCTATTCCCCTCAAGGCCTTTAGAATGTTTCTGTTAAGGTCTAGATGTTACCACTCCTCTGCTCCCCATCTCACTGAGTCTAACTGGGGCCTACGGGAACCCGTGTGATTCCTCCCCACCCACCCCCAAACACATCTTCATCACTTCTCTGATTTTGCCTACTTTCATTCACTCATTCTCACCAAACTGGCCGCCTGCCTTTATCCTGGCTGTTCCTTCTGCTTGGAAATCACTCTCCCTGCGGTGTCCTGGGTCACTTCTCTTGGGGCTCTGCTCAGATTTCCCCTTCTCAGCGAGCTCTGACCTGACCACCACCCTCAGTCTTCACGGCTTCTCCCTGTGCAGCTCATGTGCCAGCCACCTTCCCTTCTTACTAGCTTGTTCACTGTCTTTCTTCTCTCTCTAGAATAAAAGCTCCAAAAGGTCACAAAACTTTTTTCCTTTTCTTTTCTTTTCTGAGACAGAGTTTTACTCTGTCACCCTGGATAGAGTGCTGTGGTGTCACCACAGCTCACAGCAACCTCCAACTTCTGGGTCAAGCGATCCTCCAGCCTCAGCCTCCTTAGTAGCTGGGAATACAGGCGTCCAGAACAACATCCAGCTGGTTTTTCTATTTTTAGTAGAGACTGGGTCTTCCTCTTGCTCAGGCTGGTGTCAAACTCCTGAGCTCAGGCGATCCTCCCGCCTTGGCCTACCAGAGTGCTGGGATTACAGGTGTGAGCCATCACACCTGGCTAGGAATTTTTGTCTCTTTTATTCTCTGCTGAGTGCTTGTTCATGGTTGATGCCCAGTGAATACTGAACGGATGGAACAAGCAGTGCTCTCTCACTGGTGGAATCCACAGAGGTGGCCAGTCAATGGGGATGGCCCCGCCCGGGGCGGTGTGCTCTTGCAGGCCACAGTTCCCCTCTGTCCTGGTGCCTACAGAGATATTTCTCCAAACAAATCAACAGTATAAAAGTTCTCCTTGAGAGAAAGCAGAACTGTTATCCCTACCCCCATTGCCCTGTTATTTTAGGGCACTAGTAAGGATTTTTCCCATTAAAATAGATTTATTTCATAGGCAATTTTTTTTCCCAGATCTGTCTTCCCCCCTGTGTTTCTGGCCACAGCTGCAAAGTTGAGTATTAGTGCCAGAGGCAACTGATTAGTTAAAAAATACATACTCGGCTCTAGGCAGGCATCCACTTGTATTTCATTATGAGAGGATATTAAAAATGATGCCTCAGACTTTTAACTGTCTACAGCACAGCGTGTCTGTTGCTGTTGGTCCTGACCAGTTGCCTGTGACAGCGAGCAGGACAGTCACTGCTCCTCCCATTATCAGACATGGGAGCTGAGACCCTTCAAAGCTGGTGATGGAGAAGACCCTTGGCATGATCTCCTATATTTATTTTTTAAATCTTATTTTATTACATCTCAAACCCCTAAATGGAAAAGTCTGTCTTAGGTTATATAACTGCATTTTTTTTTTAAGAAGCCTCAATTTTGGACATACCACTGGGGTGTTCGGCATCTGTACTTAATACCCTGTCATGATGTTTCTTCTTGCTGAAGTTGAGCTCTCAAAAATGACAAGGATAAACAGGATCCACCCATATTGTGGTTTTAATTTCTAAGAAATCACATGATTTAAGAAACTACAGTTTTCCCCTAAATTTTTATCCAATGGCGACTCAATTTTAGATGCCCCAAGCTGGTTTCTGAAGACAAGTCCTACCTTTTCTTAAAACACCAGAATGCTGTTCCTACTAAATAGCTTAAATGTCACCTCCTCCAAAAAATCTTTACCTGAAGCTCCACACCAGGCTGCCCCCCGCCCCCGCCATGTCTCCTAGTGGCACCTGTACACACCTTACCCCAGTGTTATTCCATAGAAAATGCCTGTTAACCAGCACTATCTCTCAATAAATCTCCATTTCTTTAGAGCAGGGCTTAATCACCTTGGCACGAGCTGGGTGCTCAATATACGACAGCAGAATGAACGAGTGAAAGAAAGCAGTCATAAAGAAGAAGGCGAAGGGGGGAGGCCGCCTCGCTCCTGGTATTTCTTGCCTTTTCTTCTCCATTCATTCCTCCCCCTCTAGGCTGTCGGGCTTCAATGTAGGAACTGGACATGATTTGTTGTACCCCTTCCTCACCACTTCCTTTCTGGGAAACAGGTGCTGGTGGGAGCACACAGCCATCTCCATGTCCATGTCACCAACCTCACAGGTGAGAGCTGACCCTGTGTGGAAAGGCCCACAGAGGTCCAGCACCGCCAGGGCCTGGGTAGCTGTGATGGTGGGTTCAGGACTAGGAAGCACACTGGCCCACAGCTGTGAACTAAATTCTCTCACAGAAAAGATGGTATTCTGTTTTCCATCGGATTTTTTCTTGCATTTTATTTATCAGTTAATTTAGAAATCAAGGCATGGGAGAGGATTTTTTTTTTTTTTTTGATGAAGACCAGTGGGCTTTGAGCTTTTTAACTTGAAAGGCTTCTCCTGTGCTATGAAGGACAGCTCTCCCATCCTCTCACTGTCTTACTAAGAAAGCAGAAAATGGTACACAAGGCTGTGAAGCAACATGGTACTTCTCTGCACACCCCGGAAAAGCCCAGCGACAAGGGCTAAAATGCATAACAATAAAACCTTTCTGTGCCATCAGTAGAACATTTTGTTCTGTCTACATACTTAGAATCTCATGATTCAAGTTATCTATGTCAAATCTGGGGACTCTCTCCCAATATTCTCTTTTTCCCCTAAACCTTAAACACTGCTATAATTAACACGTGACCACAGAGCTGGGCCTGCCACAATTCCCTCTACTATTCCTCCCACAGCGCTGACAAGATGCCTGAGCTGGGCACAAGGAAATGACAGATAGCTTCTTATGCAAGCGTTTGGTTCAAGGGGAGTCCAAAGGCATCAGCCTGATTCAGTGGGTGAGCAGTTTCCCCGCGTCTTGTACATGTATTTCATCATTACCTAAGCCCAAACACACCCACTAGGAAAGACTTCTGGCAGGTAACAAAATGCTGCAGTGATCAGCGCCCATTTCACGCAGCCCTGCCATGCAGGTATTGCACCTCCCTGCACAGGTGAGGAGACTGACCCACAGAGAGACACAGCCAGTGGTACGCTGGAGTGAGAGTGTGGAACCGTGGTTCTCACCCTTCCTAATGCCGCCAGCCTTTAATACAGTTCCTGTGGGTCTCGACCCACAGACTGAGAACTGCTGGTTTAGACCCTTATCCTTTAGACTTCAATACCCACATGCTGCTCTTTCCATAGGCCTCAGCTGAGCCTCAGCCCTGTTCCTGAAAGTCTCACTGTGAAGCACGAGACACTGGGAGTGGGTGTGGGGCTGTGTCTCTGCAGAACGGGTGGTAACCGTGGTAATCGCTACACAGGTTTTGAAGGACCACGGCGATGCCCTGTGCAGACCAAGGGGAGAGGAGCAGAGAGATGGTCTGCAGAGGAGACATACCGAGACTCACGGGGCAAACTGAGCACGTGGCTGTCCATCTCTAAGACAGCCTCAGGGAGCAGACGCAGTCAAGTTTAGGGACAGCTAATTCTCTGAAATGTTCACCAATGTCAGGAGAATACTCAATAAGCAGGGCACTCCCATGAGCCTCTGCCCCCCACAGGTGCAGCCCACTTGCTTCCCCTGCCGTCGGACACCCAGGGTTTCCTTTGTTGACAGGTACTGAACCACTTCTAACCAGGAGAAGCAGGTCTACCCCACACTCCCCCTGGACCCTCAGTCTTTCTGCTGTGGATACAGAACCTACACACAAAACACTGCTCACTCCGGCATCTATCACCAAAACGCACGGACAATGATTCACAACAAAATGCATGTCCAAAATGATGGACAATCCGAAGCTCATTCCGATACGTGCCCAGGAGGGACTCTAGCCAGTCTGGGGTTTAGTCTCCCCAGAACCAAGTTCATGAACACAGTATGAGGTTTTCCTCTTTTGGTCCTTTCCTTCTGTATCTGTCATCATCAGATTCCGACACTGAACGTAAGGAAGCCCAGAGGCCTAGAACCCTCATTCACTCATCCAGACACGGCTCAGTGCCAAAGCTCACGTCTACAACCTCCCAGCCCTGCCCTGCCCATGCTACACTGCACTCAGCTCCTGCGGCTCAAGTTCGTGACCGTAACACTTCTTTCCTGGCTGGCTGTTCCATCTGTTCCTTGGTAGACGCCTCCAGTCTCACCTCCTTGGACACCCCTTTGTGGGCTCACAGCCACAGCTCCTGTCTGTTCCTACACTTTGACACTTCCCTGCAGCTTTAGAGAAGGAGCTCATCCCCATCTATCAAGGGGCCACCCACCCTCTGGGAATGCCAGCCATCACTCTGTCATGATGTCATGATTCCAGGCACTAATAAAAAGCACATTTGTGTGTTCGAGCTGTTTCTATCCCCTTGCCATCTCTAAAACATCAGGAAATATCTGGAGAATTGTTCTCTCTTGAGTTCAAGTAATCATTCCTATCATCTAAAAAGGTTTTGAAATCCTATATTCTCTGATCAAATGTTCCCAGACTGTTCAGAGAAGAGCCAAGAGATCTTTCCTCTTTCCATCCTATTTCACCCTCTGCCTCCCTCCCCCATAGCTGCCCCCCAAGCCTAGACATGTCGTTACCAGGGGCTGCTGGCTCGGACCTTCTGCCAGGCTCTTCCTCTTGGCAAATATTCAACATACCACACACCTCTGAATTGATACCTTCATCTAGATACTGTTTTTATTTGATGTATAAGATATATAATTTTTATATCTCATCAAGTGTATTTCTCTTAGACTGTAAGTTCCTACAAGGCAGGGCTATCCAGCAGAATGAGTAACTTTTTTTTTTTGAGACAGAGTCTCACTGTGCCACCCTCGGTAGAGTGATGTGACCGTCACAGCTCACAGCAACCTCAAACTCTTGGGCTTAAGTGATTCTCTTGCCTCAGCCTCCGAAGTAGCTGGGACTATAGGTGCACGCCACAACGCCTGGCTATTTTTTTGTTGTTGTTGTTGTTGTAGTTGTATTTATTGTTTAGCAGGCCCAGGCCAGGTTCGAACCCACCATCCCTGGTTTATGTGGCCGGCATCCTAACCACTGAGCTGAGGGTGCCGAGCCTAGAAGAATAAGGAACTTTTTGCTAACCATAATTTATGCAAGTAGATGTTAGATGACCTTGGAGACAGCATTCAAGTCACTCAAACAATATGCAAACTATAACTGCTTGTATCTAGGCTTCAGTCCTGGGCATGTAGTCACACCATCTCATCCACCTGCTCTTTTCACATCTGGTGTAATGATAGTACCCCAGAGTGGAGTTCACTTAGATTCTGGCCTCAGCCCTGCAAACTCATGCTGCGACCCTCGCTGGGGATCTTTACTTCTCTCTAGTGTCTATCTGATGAGGGACAAAGCTCTGGAGTGGATTCCCGGGCTCATAGCCTTTGAAGTGGCCGGTATCTTGCCCCGGCCATACTTACTGGGTGAGGTTGGGGAGGCTGCACCTCCTTCTGCTGACGTGGTGGGAGGCTTCGTGTCTGGCACCGGCAGAGGCACTGGCCTGGCCATCGGCGGTGGCGGTGGCGGTGGCAACATTGGGGTGGGAAGGAATGGGTTGTGCACCTTGCCTTGGCTACTCCCATTGGGCTGGAAGGTTGAGGGGGAAAAATCACATACAAGAAAAAGAAGAAAGAGATACCAACTGTCAGCTACTTCTGAAAGCAAAAGATTCCTTAGACATCTTTTATGTAAATTACTGAGTATTCTAGCTGCTTGAATTCTTCCATAAGACCATGTAAATAAATAACTGTTGGTTCTGTTCCAAAGGCACCCACAAAAGCACGCCACAACACACATGCTCGGTGCATCCTACATAGATTTCTTGAACCACCTTGTCCTTTTTTGGACCTGGTTTCATAAAATCTCCTGCCCGGTGATCACTCTGGACTTGCCACTCAAGTGACCAAATTTTGCTTGGAATATTTTGGCTCTGTTATTAACTGCTATCTTCATCATCATTCTCATAATCATTCAATATATATATTTTTTTATCTGTGTGAATTTGCGGTGCGCAAGTGTATTTTTGTTACTCAGATACACAACATGGAGCTGAGCTCGGGGTGTTCAGCGTATCCGTCACTAAATATTTCTTTAAAAGCAAGTGTTTTATGGACTCTGCTATTATTCTAGTATGTTTATTTACACAGACATAATCAAGTTTCCTAAATATGCATTTGAAATAAAAAATAATGTTTTTATTTTCACTCTTCCAAATTGGTATTACGTAACATTTAACAAATACGTTAAGTGAACATAAAACATTTCTTTCACATACTCTATAACATCAGGCACAAAAACTTTAGAATTTAACTGTTAGAATTCAGGTAGGGAAAAATATCACTTCTAAATTTGATTTAAATTATATAAACATATGCCATAAGAGTCATATTTATTTGGTTGCCTGATATTAAAAAAAAACAATAACATTCATTTAACAAAAAAGTCTCCCTCTAAAGAGAGCAATAAAATCTGTTTCATTTTCAAGGTTTTCAAAATAGTTCCATGAAGAGACTTGCCTTAAACTCTACAAAATTTTGACCAAAATACAAAACTGGGCATTTGATACTTATATAGGATGATGTCAAGACTATTTTTTAAAAAAGTTTAGAAGTCAGAGTCTTGATGCTGGTGATCAGCTCAGTTTTTTCACTGTTTCCCAGGTGTGCTTTTTGACCAAGTCTCCAGATTTCAGTGACATCACTCAACTAACAGTAATAGTACAGATTTAGGCTGCAGTCCCCAATCAAAATCTGGTTAAAGGCATTCCTGGCATCCTAAGCTTTTATGTATAAGCTTTAAGATTCTGCAGAGGAAGTTTCACTCCCCATCAACGTTCACTTATATATTTAGTATTATTCCTCAAAGACGGCCTCATCTGACAATCAGAAGCCTGTGCTTTCTGGCCAGCAAACTTGCCTGTGTGCTATTTCTGAGCAGGCTAAACGTCCGTTAAGTGAAGGTTTTAGAATAAGCCAAGCAACGAATGTACAAGCAAGAGGAAAAAAGGTACCATATTGATTTGTTGTCTAGACAGAAATGTATCTGCTAACACATCACCAGACATTAGTCAAAGCTGCCTGTTCTGGCTCAGATATGCAGAATCAGGTATTTCTGCAAGGAAAGAAAATCAGCCACAGGACAGGGCGATGCATATCCTGAATTAGGCAAGTAATAATTACGGCTAATCTGTGCCTTCCTGTGCAGTTAATTAGGAGAAGACGATCACCAAATTGGGCCTTATCCTGGTGATTATTTATTATTATTAGCCTTGGGATACAGCTACCCATTGTAAATGTTTAATTCTATATTTGCAATAAAAATTGTGATTTTTAAAGATCACTTTTACGTTTGGAATGTTCTTTCAAATTATGATTATTTGGTTTATTTGAGGAAAAATGAAAACATTCATTTAGAGCTATTGAATACCGTTTAGTTTTACACAAAGATAAGTGGGAGAGATAACTTCTTGCAGAAATAACAAACCATAATAAACTGTACTTCTAGCATCTTGAGTTCAAGTACTGGTCAACTTGATCTAAAGCGTTAGAAGGCTGTATTTTTTAAAAATATCAACTTAGTTGATCTGAAACATCTGTCTTCCTCATCTCCCTACCTCTTTCTGCCTCCCCAAATCATTATTTAAAATTATTTGGTCTTTCTATTTTGTTAACTGCAACAGCCCCAGGGTTAGAATGCAAGAGGTGGAATTATCAGCCCACAGGACTTAGAAAGTTATATAGTTCACCCTTGAACTGATTCATATCCGTAAACTTGACAGTTGCCAACTTAAGACAAACACTGTTTTTAAACCCTGACCAATCACTCTTAGAGCAAGTTAACTTTCCCACAATCTAGAATAAATATGACATTTGCCTGCAGTCACTTAGTAGGACATCAGAGCACCATGTCACATAGTCATGAGGTCTCCCCTTTCGTTATTTTTATATTCAGCTAACATTTCTAAAGAAATTGGAAAAAAAAAGAGGTTTCCTTACATTGAGGAACCCCACCTGTCCAGCCTGTTGGCCAGCGTCAGGGCAGACAAGTTGGACAAAGTCTTTCAGCGTCTCCTGAGGGTGGTAGCGGATGGCTGGGTGTGAGAAGTAAGGCCCAGGCTGCTGGATGATGGGTGATGTTGGGAAATGAAGAGTCGACGGCGTTGCATGTGGGCTTGCTGTGGGGAGAAAACACAAGGGTTACAGAAAGAAGGGCTGGCTTGGCCACGGCTGGACCCGATTCAACATCCTTTTCTGTCCTCTCCCAGCCCAATCCATAATAGTGCTGCTCATGTGCTCCGGTGACCGGACTTAACACTACATAGGTCTGACAGATTTTCTTCCTTAAAGCTCCGAGACAAACAAGGAGGTTAGATTAGGGTAGAGTTTCGAACTGTCTTTCTATATCCAGTGGACATGAGTTATAAAGGCATTAATAATCTTTGGTGAAGCTGAAGATTATTCATTACCTTAAGAGCCTTTTTAATGAAGCAAGCAATAAAAAATGTATTTGGTAGATTAGAGCTGATTTAACAGATATTACATATGACAAATTCCAGTTTGCACATATGGATCCGCTTTCATGCTGAGCTCTCCATAGACAGTAATTCATTGTTAAAGCTCTTATACCCCTTTCAAGGAAATTTCTAGGGACTAATTCAGGATGAAATTTTTTTGAAGTATGTAGCAAATGATCACTTAATGAACCCGTGCAATCTGGGTGCCTCACTTTACACGGAAGGTTTATGTCGTTTCAAAGCCGTTTCAAAGCCATACTCAGAAATGCAAGCAGGGGGCCCAAGGGTAGGCAGGCACTGACCCCTGCTAACATGCTGGCCTTCTGCCCATAAACGCTGATAAAAGACGGGGACAACCAGCACTCCCTTACATTTGAACCCTGATAAATTTCATGTGTATAAGAAGATTACATTAGATTAAAGAAACTTATATGAAGTGCTTAATAATTTTTCTAAGAGAACTTTTGCCCTTGAATTGGAAGGATGATTGATAAAATCAGCTGGAGGATAAAAGCAGCCCATGGAGAAGGCTGAAGACACTTAAACCAAGTGAAGCCAAGATAGCAGCTCTTGCTTCTTATCAAGGGCCAGAGAAACCTCTGCTAAATTAAAGAGATAAGAGTATTTATCTTTCCTTTACTTTTTGCAGTTTAAATCCTTAAACTCAAGAAGACCTTGCACAGAGAAAACACAAGAATGCCCAAATTTCTGTAAGTAAGACTTTCCCAATACCAAGACTGACTCATACAGGCCACCCGGTCTCCCACCATCCCATTCGCTGGCCACAGGCTGTAAGAAACCCAGCCTCCCTGTCAGCTGCTGGGCAGGCTCTCTGCTCTCTCCTGGGATCTCCCACGACTGGGGCATTTTCTGATTACTGACAGAGATGGCTAGTGCTCTATGGGTCAGAGTAGCATCTTTTTTTTTTTTTGAGACAGAGTCTCACTTTGTCATCCTCGGTAGAGTGCTGTGGCGTCACACAGCTCACAGCAACCTCCAACTCCTGGACTTAGGTGATTCCCTTGTCTCAGCCTCCCAAGTATCTGGGACTACAGCGCCCGCCACAATGCCCGGCTATTTTCTTGTTGCAGTTTGGCCGGGTGCAGGTTTGACCCTGCCACCCTTGGTAATATGGGGTCGGCGCCCTGCCCACTGAGCCACAGGCGCCACCCCAGAGTAGCATCTTTTAGCAGTTTTTAAAGAGCAGAAATGGGGGTCTGGAGTGGAAGCAGCAATCCAGGCCACATTTGCAGATGACCTTGTGGAACCCTTTCATCCTTGCAACCTTTAACTTATCCAATCAATATTCAGGGGCTCCTACTCTGGGTGTGAGAGACAGTGTTGAGCCCAAGCAGATGAAAGCTTTGCTCTCAATCATACAATTGAGGACAGGTTGAATATAACTAATTTGAAGAGGAATTGATGTCATCTTCCCTCCTCAAACTTACACTGGCAGTCTGTCCCATCTTAGTACACAGCTTTCCCGTCTCCACCGTCATATCCCCAGACATGAGTCTGGTACTCGGTAAATATTTATGAGGTGTACAGAAATTAATAACCACACAGATAAATACGGCATATGAAGTCTCACAATTGAGTTCGCAAACTTGCCACCGTGCACTTACATTGGCAGCACTGTACAAACAGCTGGGGAAGCTTTCCTGGCCTTGCTGTATCAGTGGGTCACAGCTGTGTCTGTGTTAATGTGTGGTGGTGTCCTGCCCAGAGGCGTTCATTATTGTTGTTTCATTTTTTGGTGTACCCGCACGAGAATGTCTGTTAGACCTTGAATTATAGCAATGAACAAACTTTAAATTTCTTGTTAAACTTGGCAAGAATGGAAATCAGGGATGTGTTAGTTCAAGTTTAGGGGGATAATGCCACAAAGAAATGGCAGCACAGGCTGAGTGTGGTGGCTCACGCCTGTAAACCCAGCACTCTGGGATGCCTAGGTGGGTGGACTACCTGAGCTCACAGGTTTGAGACCAGCCTGAGCAAGAGCCACACTCTGTCTCTAAAAATATCCGGGCGTGGCGGTGGGCACCTGTAGTCCCAGCCACTGAGGCGAGAGAATCACTTGAGCCCAAGATGTGGAGGTTGCTATGAGCTATGATGCCACAGCTCTCTAGCCAGGGTAACAGAGTGAGACTCTGTCTCAAGAAAAAAAAGAAAAAGAAAGAAAGAGAGAGAGAAAGAAAGGCAAATGGCAGTGTACACATGGATTAAACATTTTTCTGAAGGAAAAGAAAGCATCACTGATGAAGAGAGGTCAGGCAGCCAATAAGGAGAAAAGCCAATGAGGAAAAAACGTTGCACAAATTCATCAAATTGTGTGTCAAAATCATTGGGTGACTGTGAGAAGCATAGCAGACTAAGAAAACAATGGTAGAGAAACAGGAAAATTTTAACTGAAAATCTTGGCCAACAACTGATGGCTTTTTCATTACAATAATGCACCGGCTCTCACAGCACTATCTGTGGGGGAGTTTTTAGCCAGTAAACAATTGTATAGGAACACCCTCCCTACTCACCTGATCTGCCCCCAGTGACTTTTTTCTTTACTCAGAGATAAAGGAAATTTTGAAAAGAAGACATTTTGATGAAAGTCAGGATATTAAGGTAATATGGTCACAGCTTTGATGGCTGTTTCAGCAAAAAAAGGTCCAAAATTAGGTGCTGGCCATTGGTCCATAGCTTCCCAAGGGCAGTACTCTGAAGGTGATGGTAGTGATATTTAGCAATGAGGTATGTAAACTTACGAAAAACAAAACTTGGTTTCTCTACCTGGCCAAGAGCCAGGGAGCTTGTAGAAAAATCGGCAAAACTTAAAGACTTTAGACAATGAATAATAAACCTTAGAATCCATGATCATCACCAAATTTGAATCCATAAGCTAAAAAGTTAAAGGGCTGTGGTCATCTCTTACTCTGGAAATTGTGCTACTGGCTTTAAAGACCAAAGGACTTTTTTCATTCACTATGGTACAGCTATCCTTGCTGGCAACAAGAAACGGACCCAGTACCCTGGTCTAATAGCTTCTAGTTAAGGACGGGACTGGGGTTTCCCAAATCAGCCTGAGCCTAACAAAATGATACACTCCACCTTTGGAGTAAGTCAAATACAGAGGAGGGAACACCTCACTGTCAAGAGCCCGGGAGGCTGACTTGATGACCAAGAGGCACTCCCTGGGTGCTCAACAGAAAGTGATGAGTAATTGCTAGAGTATAAAATCACGGTGGCCAGAAAATGCTGACCAGGAAAACAGAGATCAGGCAGATGAAAGTTAAAGAAAAGTGACAAAGGAAGTAACTTGATAGGACTATGGTATTTCCCCATTAATTGTTAAAGAAACATCTTTGCCATCATTTTGTTATTGTTAAATACATAAAAGAAAACCATCAGAAACTTAAATTGAGACCTTAGTTCATTTATTTACATATATATATTTATTTATTCCTTCCCCCCATTTTTTGAGAACAGAGTTTCACTCTGCTGCCCTAGGCCAGAGTGCTGTGGTGTTGGCCTAGCTCACAGCAACCTCAAATTCCTGGGTTTAAGTGACCCTCTTATCTCAGCCTCCTGGGACTATAGGTGCCTGCCACAATGCCTGGCTAATTTTTTCTATTTTAGTAGAAATAGGATTTGCTCTTGCTCAGGCTGGTTTCAAACTCCTGAGCTCAAGGGATCCTCCTGCCTCAGTCTCCCAGAGTACTAGGATTACAGGTATGAGCCACCATGCCCAACCTAGTTTATTATATTTTACTGGAAACAATTTATTCACCTTTTCCTTGTGGCGTAGAGTTTAATGAAAACCTAAGAACATACGGTACTCTATTAATTAATTCTACAACTGATTTATAAGGATCAACTAATTCTTAATTAATCCCAGGAAATCATTTCACCTGTAGTTTCAAATTAGACAACTGCCGAGTCTGCATTTTACAGGTCATCCTTCACAACCCCTATTTCCTCATGCTTAGGAATTTCTGGTTCAGTTACCAGTTCACTGCAGAACTGGATACAAATCATTCAAGATCCTGAGCTTTAATTTCTGCAAGCAGAAATTTTGTTTGTCACAGACATCACAAAGCTCTGTTAATTATTATTAAATATATGCTCTTTCTCTGGATAACCTGCTACTCCTCTTTTTCTAGACAACAATGCTAACCAAAACTCAGAGTGAAGATTTCATCAAGGCCTAACTTTGCTTTCTTTTCCATTTCTTGTTTTCTTTCTTTATCTTGGACTAGGTATTATTGTACCTAAATTTATTTCTTATTTTAGTTGTCTCAAGTCATTTTAGAAAGATGACTGGGGTTAAATCAATCAAACAAACAGAAAAATTCATTCCATGTACTTTGAGATGGGCAGGCGAGGCCCTACAGGAGAGAGAAACTACCATTATGAAGCTGGTATGATGTTAATGGTATGAATCCAAATTTTTGACAAAGAAAAACATGTCTTATGGATGTGCGTGTGGGTAGTTGACACAATAAAAAATTACAGCACATTATGTAAATGCACATTTAGGTCCTTTAAAATGTGCATTATTTACTTGAGAGTCAATAAAGGCTTTTCTCAAGTGGTTACAGTTTATTGCAGTGCATCCATCTGTAACCATGTTGATGTTAATACAATTTTGTGTATTAAAAGACACTACAAAATTGGCTGCTGCTGGCGTCTAATACTCCGAGTACCCTGGGCCAGGAGCAGCAGAGAGTGTCAGGAACACTTCAGTATGGATGGATCTTACTACTAGTTTAAACTTTAACAAGTGGCCAGACTTGTTTAGGATAATTGCTCGGGCTTTTCACGAAGAATACGAATAAGAAGGGAAGGAAGGAAATTTGATGAGGTCTCTTTGGCGGGAATGGCACTGCCTACACATTCTGAACAAAGTAGCCACGATTAAAGAAACAGAGAACCAGAATTTCCCAAAGGGCATGATGCTCAGTTATTTATCCCTAAATGCTCATGTTACTGAGTGCTTTGTGAAAAAGAAAGCAGAATGGGCAAGGTGGCTGGCTTGTTCACCCCCTTCCTCATCATCCTAGGACTCCTCAATTTAAATTACTCCCTTGGGTCAAAAGGCACTTCTATTTTTAGATCTCTGAGTATTCTCCAGTTCTTAACGTTTTGGAGGAAACAATATACCACCCTTTGAATATCTGGTCAGAGTTTGACACCCTCATCTGAAGAAATAACGTCCATATACAGGCAGTCCCCGAGTTACATACACCTGACTTACATACAACTTGTACTTATGAATGGGGGCTATTACAGGTTTCAACTTACATCCCAATTCAACCTAAGAATAGACCTACAGAACTGATCTCACTCATAGTCTAGGGACGGCCTGTACACACCCAGTGCTCTACGCAACTTCAGCAACAAAGGATGCCCCAGGGAAAAATTTCTGTCTTAGTAACTCAGAGTCTGATGCAGAATATCACTAGCAATGACAATCATGACAAGAAGAGTTTCATTTCTGGCATAAAAATACATGATTATAATTCCACTTACTGATCACCTACTTTGTACTGTTTACATGCATTCTTTCACTTATAATTTTAGTGAGGAATAAATAATGCCTATGTAACAGTACAACAGTGTTTTGGAATTATGTGTGGTTTCTCAATTATCTCTATTAGCACAAAGAATCAGCAATTGTTATATTCCTCCAAGCAAATTGCCACTAAATCTAACCTAAACCTTAGAACTAAGTATCCGTAAAGGGCTGCTTAGCTATTGCTTTCTTCTCACAGGCTCAGAAAGTGCTTACGGGATGTAAGTAATGGTGCTCCTGAAAACACAAATTTAACAATATCTCATCTGGACTATTTCTATTGTCCTCATTAGTCAATGCCATTGGTGTGCTTTCTTTTAGCTGGTTATAACAAATTGTTTTTTGTTCAAAGAAAGGTTGGCCCAGTGTTTCAATTAGGTAATGCTGAGAAAATGTCCCCATGCGTTTGAGTAACTGTGACATTTCCTTCAGCAGGCATGTGGTCGGAATAAGGATGGGGGAGGGAGTATTCTCTGCAGATGGTTTCTCTGATTGCAGAAGTAACTACGAGCTGGTTTGATGTATGTTTCTTGAAGACAGAATTAGGACACTTTACTGCCTAACACATATAACTTCTTTTGAAAATGCTGCTAATTTGTCTTTTTTTTTTTTTTTTTAACCCACATCCCTTTTTAGGCAGGACTGATGAGTTTAAAACATGAGCATGACCTCACTCTTCAAAGCAGCCCAGGCCTCTCTGTCCAGTGCCCTCCGCTCTCAGGACCTCATTCTTTAGCAATGTGGTGCAGACTTCCACTGAATTTTCTGGGTTTTCACCTCCTCCACACCCCCCCCCACTCCCCACCCCTCCACATACTTGAGGAGGATTTTTCCAGACTTAATGATTTGGAAAACAAATATTACATGTGGGCTTCTTGACCTGCCAGGTTAATTTAAAATTAAATCCCTGATAAAGTTACGAGACCCAGATTTCCAAGGTTTAAGAAATAGCAGAGAGGGAGACATTTTCTTTAAGTGAAATTGCCTCTTGTAAATGCTCCTATCAGAATGCTGTTGTGTCATCTGGCTTTGAGTCCCAGGTCACCCTTCACCCGATTGAGACCTTGGACAAGTTTCTCATCTGTCATATACAGTAATAGTACTGACCTTCTAGGAGGAGTTTAAGGAAAAACTGAGTTACTATTGGGAAGGTCTTGGAACAGAGGCCGGATAGAGAAAGAGATTAGTGTACATGTGTGCAAAATGCAAATTTTAGGCTCAGCATCCGTAGCTCAGTGGTTAGGGCACTGGCCACATACACTGGGGCTGGCGTGTTTGAGCCCAACCTGGCCCTGCTGAACAACAACAACAACAACTACAAAATAGCTAGCCATTGTGGTGGGCACCCTGTGGTCCCACCTACTTCGGAGGCTGAGGCAAGAGAATCGCTTAAGCCCAAGAGTTTAAAGTTGCTGTGATGCCACGACATGCTACTGAGGGTGACATAGTGAGACTCTGTCTCAAAAAAAATGCAAATTTTAAAAAAGATAAGTAAAATACAACTTCAGGTTGGCATAAGTGGAAAGTTTAAAACATGAACCTTTCTTTTTTACTATTGTAGCTTAGAAACGTGTACGGAAGATTTTCATACTGCTTGCATTTAGTTTAGATTTCATAAGGTGTCAAAATATGAAGGGCTGTGCAGAAAAACCACCTGTCCTAAATTATGCAGCACATTTTTAAAGTGAATGTGATTAATCAAAAATTAAAGAATTGAGCGTAAATTTTGCTTTAAACGTGTGTTTTAATTTTGACAGTTGCATTATTAATTTTGTATGTCATCTCATACACAATCTCAGCTGAGAGATTGAGACTTCAAGTTATTTAAAAAAGAGAAGTATTTCCTTTTAAAACCTGCAACATCCTCACGGATACGATCGGGTAGATTATGCGAAGGGTGAGGATCCATGTCCTCTGAGCTACTGGTATAAATGAGCAGCAAAGGCTAAACAATGCTCAGTTACTACATTGACAGGCACAGGGGAGCGCCATCATGTCATTTCATCTTTGTATGCATAACCTCTCAGTAATACTATCATTTTGAATGCTATCACTTTAGAAGCCAATCAACTTAGTCATGGCTTATAATAAGATAAACAAGGAAAGAATCTCATTGTAGGTAGTCACATCATAATTTAACTGGGAAACTCTCCCTCATGTTTTTGAAATAGGAATTTGTTCCAAATTACTTTAGTGTATTTCCCCAATGCTGGCACATCTTCTCAGATTAGAGATTTATCCCTTTGTATGAGCATTTGAAATGTGTAACATCTAAGATTTATTTAGCATTTCTTGTATGCGAGGTCTTATTCTAATTGCTGTCCATTTATTAACTCAGTTTTCAAACAAAACAAACACTATCGAGGCAGATGCTTTAATAATTCTGATTTCACAGCTGGGGAAATGGAGGCACAGTAAATTTGCCCAGGTCACATAGTTCCTGGGTAACAGAGCCCATTTTTAAACCCAAGCAGCCTGGATCCAGAACTCTGCTATGTACAGGCTCTTCTCTTAGCCACTATTTAACACTCCAAAACAGAATTGCTAAAATAAATATATGCTTTCTAAAAGGTGGGAGCCCCAACAGTTCATTTGTAACAGTTCATCGCTTGGAAATTGTGGTCAATATTTTCTGTAGAGTACAATTTACAAGTGGGCATAGGTTTTAGGAAGCTTTCAAAACCCCACTTCCCATATGGATTGTTAATATTATGGGAGGACCTTCAGGAAGTGACAAGTATGCCCAGAGCCTTGCCACTATTGCGTGCTGGAGAAGGGCTTGAATGGCCAGAGGTGTTAATGGTGAAGCTGTCAACAGAAGAGGGTAGGAAGGGTGGGGTGTCTCCACTGTAGGATGGACCACTAGCTCTGCAGCCAGCCGTCATGTTCATATTTAGGCCATTTGTGAGTCTTGTGTTCCAATGTCACACCCAACTTTAGAGTTAGGGTGATCTTTGATGTGCAACACTTCACGCTGCATATGAGTAAGCCTTTATAATCTCACCATCAGTAATCTGTGTGCTTCTGTAGGCAGTGGCAGAGAAAGGACGAGAACCCACACTAGTCATGAAACCTCCTCACAGTTAGTAGCTGTTGTGGAAATCCACACCTAGACACGGTCTGGATTGGTTCTTGAGTTCCTTGAGCCAACTCCATATTCTTATGAAAGTTACCAATGCAAAATCTCTATTTTGAAATTAGAAAATGAATGCTGAGTTGTCAATGTACTGATTATTCCCCTTGACTTCAAAAGGTTCCCATTTCTTTAGAATATTCACCTAGCTATCCTATACCCTTACTTACTAAGTCTGAGTAGCATCGTCTTCATTGTCACAAAATCTAAAAACTGTAAAAATTTTCTGTTCATGAAAGGAATGCATTATATCTAGAGACAGTTATAAATCATGACTTTAAAAGGCCTCTTTGAGCGGTGTCTCCAAAGAGTAGATTTGCTTTGGTAATTGGCAAAACTTCAGTAGCCGATCAATAGATAAGAGGTAATTAGTAGGTCATGGCATTAGTTTATAAGAAGTAATTATGACAGCAAGTCACTTATGAGCTTGCATTTTTATGAGGAATTAAACAATACATTTGTCTGTGTCAATACTGGCATAGAATGAAAAAATAATGATTTGTGTAAAGCCCCCAAAATAGCTTGCCCTGCCTGGGACTCTCTGGCATCCTCTTTCCCAGGCTAAGTCCATCTGTGACCACAGTAACCGCTCCATCTGGCACTCAGCCCTCCTTACCAACTGGCCACATGCTGTTGATGAACAGCCTCTCACCCCCTCTTATAACCAGGGCACAAATATTAGATGAATTTCCTTTGAACTTTGCTTCTTCTTAGCTCCTAATATAGTCTAGCTCCTTAGAATAAACATTTCAGGTTCTGGGAGCCACAGAATCCCTTATTAATCATCTTTTTTTTTTCCTGAATGAACAAATATTAAAAGAATTTTTATATTTCTCCATGGTATTAGATACAGTGTATTATGATTAGAAAAGATGTCCCATTTCTTAAATATTTAATTAGAATCTGTCACTGAAAGATGTGGAATATTAACTATCTAACCCTTAAAAGGAGTACTGAGGTTTCTCTGTATAATTATAATAATATTAAAAAGAAGAAAATACAGTCATTTTCTATTTGATGCTACTTTCAAAAACCTGTTTTTTACATACCTTCTGGCCAGACAACAGCCAAAGCATACTTAAATAACTAAATTTAATAAACATGTTTTCCATGTTAGAGGAAGCATTCTAGAATGTTATATTCTTTTTAACACCATTATCCAGTTAAAACAATTTAAACCATAATGATAATAACTTCCAGCTGTCCCAAATGCTAAATGCAAAATGCCAACCCCCCCCCCATATATTTGGTTACTGAAACATGTGTAAACCATTTTGAAGACCCAAACCATACTGGTATGAGTTTTCAGACTCTCTCCAAAAGTGCAGAAAAAAAAATGCTTCTAATAAGCATGTTGATAAATACATCCAACTTCAAAAGTTGCCCTTGCAGAGCCACATAATGAAGATTTTACTCTTTATTGGTTATAATACAAAGGGTATAAATTTTAAATTTCACATTCAAAAAGAGAAGAAAACATCTATGCGATTTGCCCTTCTGGTTTGTGATACTCCTATTTTCCAAAACTGTCCTGGGAATTCGCAAGTGAAGCATGACTGGTCGATTTTCAGTGAGATTCTGATTTGAAGGGGATCTAAGAGGACCAGTGACGTGGTCCAAAGTTTTAATTTTGTTTTTTTTTTGGCTTCTTCAAAAAATCGAACAACAGTACATGGATTCATAATGCCAGGTACATATAGATTTGTGTCAAGAAAGAATTTGAGGGAATATATACCATATGTGTTTAGATCTTAAAATGTTTAGTTCAAAAATATTTTTAGACAAACTTATCTATTATTTTGACCAGAAGAAACAATCACAACCTTATTAAAGTTATACTTTTCTCAGCAGAGACGCTCTTTCCCAGCAGCATAATTTTCTTCAACATGGTGGAATAATTGTCTTGTCTTTACTATTATTCCACAATTAATTAACAATATGTTCTTGGATATTACTCAGGCTGTGTCTCTCTTTCTCTCTCACCTGTGCATGCACACAGAGACATAACTGCACACACGTGCACACGCATGTCCTTGCAGGAGTGCGTGCACACACAGTTGCTATGCGCCAAAGCCTAGGTCTTTGATCATCCTCACTTAGCACGATGCCTGGCAAGTTCTTCATATACATAAAGTTAAATGATTTGTTCAAGCCAAGTACAAAGTTGCATACATGTTCTATTTTTCTTAGTTCCTATGTTCCAAGGTTAAATATGACATTCTTTCAAAAAAGTCAAAATACATCATTATGTTTGTAGCAGAATGGTGTTGACATCAGAGCTGTCAACAGCTATGTGAGTACAGTTTCTGATTTTCCATAACTTCCATAGCTTGTAGAGAGAAAGTCTCCTTCTTTAGCGTCAGACTTTTGCAGACTCAGCAGCCAGGGAGACAGGAGAGAAAGGGCGAGCAGAGAGAGAGAAGCGGTGAATGTATCTGGGGACTACCACCTTTTCTCCATTTCTAACAGAGGAAGAGAGAAAGATCCATGCTTTCTCCACTCTGAGGTAGTCACCCGTGAAGTCTAGAGATAACTTCAAGGAGGAAAGAAAGTTGCTTGTTTACCTGGCTGAATACTATCTGCTTGGACACAGGGCTTGAGGAATGGACTGGAGCTGCCAAAAAGCAAAAGCTTGCTGGGATTCCATAGGTGATGAGGTTCACCATCAGGCCATTTAGGGAAATGACAAGTTAGTTCCCTGAGTTCTCAGGACTTACAGGTATATCTATTCCCTGCCTCAGTCCCTGGAGTTAAAGCCATAGAAGGTAGAAGAAACTAGATTTCTATAGATAGGCTAATCGAGAACCCAGCATGGGACAAAAGGACAGCTGAGGCTCTCCATCATGATTAGCTGGAAGAGGTAGCTGAGACTCACGAGGTTCTAGGCCACTGCCTTACCATCAGGGACTACTTGAGGCTACCCCAGTCCACGCCAAGTACAGACAATGAGATAGATCAACATTGATGACCCCCAAAAGGAGATTTATTTTTCCCTCTCCTTCCTTCTACCCCAATCAAGGGAAATGAGTTTAGGGAAGTTATGAGGAAATAGAACCTGTGTACCACACCCAGCCCTTCACAATTAGTGTTCTATTGCTGTGTAACAAATTACCGCAAACCTAGCTATGAAAAACAACATTTGTTTATTAGTTCACAGAAATCTAAGGACAATGTGACAAAGTTTTCTGCTCAGGGCTCAAAAGATGAAACCAAGGTGTTATCCAAGCTCAATTCTTATCAGGAGTTTCTGGGAAAGAATCCGCTGACAAGCACTTAGGTTGTTGGCTGTATTCCCTTCCTATAACTGTAGCACTGTGGTTTGTCTCTCAAGCTGCCAGTTAGGGACTGCACTCAGCTCCCAGAGGCTACCCACATTCTTTGCCATGTGGTCTGCTCCATCTCTTAGAGCTAGCAAGGGAGACTCTCATACCTTGAATCCCTCTAAGGATTTCTCTCTCTTCTTACCTTTCTCTGACCTCTAAAGACAGATATAAGCGCCCTAATTTGAGGTCAACTGATTCAACACCCTGGTTACACCTGCAAAATTCCTTCATACCACCACCTACTTTAATGTTTGCTTGAATATCTAGAGGAAGATGCACACACATCAATTGTAAGACTTAGCGTAGAATGAGACCTGCTACACTTCTCTACCAACCATACGCTGCAGAAGCTCCAAATCTAAACTTCCCTGGGGAAAGGCTTGGATCCACATGAGAATAGTTTTAGTGAAAATGAGGCCTTATTAACAGTTGGCAATGACTAAAGTGTAATGATACAGGATTTTAATATCATTAAGGGACCCAGGCTCACAGAGAAAGGAGATAGGTTTATCAAAGGATCATGATAGTAACTTTGATTTAAAAAAAATATATTTCTAGTTTTTTCAACCTTATGAGTTTGAAACTTTGCAGTCAAAACTATTACACCTGATTGGAATAACCTACACAGTAGAGCACCTTATTATAGTATGTATGTGTCATATATTACTCTTGTCTCATTTTGTCACTACAACTGTACATGATGGGTACTGTCATCACAGAAAACAAGATGCAGACATGAGATTTACATCCAGGGCTGCCTAGTTTTATACCTCATGATGTCAATGGTTACACCATTAGTTGCTACTCATTTAACTACTGAGGTATTTTACCCCAGATGATCGACGAAGGTATACACTCAGCTGTAAAGTACTTGTTATCAGATTTTTGGATATATATTTTTTAAATACATGTATTTTTTTATTCTTCATTACATTATTTCCCCCCCAACCCCTCTGTGGTAAGACAGAATTGATTTACACAAAAGAATACAGAAAACACCAAAGCTCCTGGTAGAGGGAGAGATTTCAAGTGGGGAGAGAGAAGCTCTCTCCATTCCTCTCCCGGTCTTTCCCCGTCTCCTCCTCTAGGCCTCTAGCCTCTTGGCCAGGAAACAAATGAATACAGTCCCTTCCACCAGGGGCAAGGTGAATGAGTGTATCAATGAATGGACACAGTCCATCCATGGAATTCAGGCCTAGGAAATTCACAAGAAACTGACCTAGGCATAGGAAATGGGGGTTCAAGCCACTTTCCTTTCAGTTTGGTTCCCAGGACTATTATTTTAGACCACGAAGATGTGGAGTCTCATCAAAGACTGTAGACAGAACAAGGGCAAAGACTCACTCCAAACGGAACCACACAGGAGCAGAAGGAGCCACTGAGCATCTGTCCCCGGTGATGTCCTCTGGGTAATGCCAGACTCCATTTCCCATAAGCCTCTGTGCCCCTTTATTAGTGATCATGCAAGAGTTTCTGCTTTATCAGTAATGCCAGATGCACGCTCTCAAAGGTAATGTTTCCTCCTCCATTAAGTGCGTGATTCTTTTCGTACCCACAGAGATTATGATTAGAAATGGTTTAAACCCAGCATGTGTGCTTGTGTTTGTGTAATATCAGGAAGTTCATCACCAGGTATAAATCAGTTTCATCTATTAATAAAACTCTAGGAAATAGCATCCAACACGCTGTTGAAAGAATAATAACCACCCTCAGTAGCATTTCTTTGGGGAATGCAAAAGACTACAAAAACAATCATTCAAAAGAAAAGCATTGGTCACCTTTGGAGGAGGTTTCAAACATGGGAAAATAAAGGGAAAGAATCAATTCTGCATTTCCCATGTGAACTATTCCTCAGGGTAACAAAATAATTGTTAGGGAACATTTCTCTTTCTAAAAGTACTGCAACTAACAAGGGAAGAAATTGTGTTAAAATAAGCATATTACCATTTTATAAACCCTGATGCACTAGCAGAGCTGGGCAATAATCAGTAGCTGCTAACATTTAAAAAAAGAGGAAGTTGGGTGGCACCTGTGGCTCAGTACGGAGGGTACCAGCCTCATATACCCAGGGTGCCAGGGTCAAACCTGGCCCCAGCCAAATTACACCAAAAAAATAGCCAGGCATTGTGGCAGGCATCTATAGTCTCACCTACTAGGGAGGCTGAGGCAAGAGAATCGCCTAAACCCAGGAGTTGGAGGTTGCTGTGAGCTGTGTGACACCATGGCACTCTACCAAGGGCAATAAAGTGAGACTCTGTTTCTACACACACACACACACACACAAAGAGGAAACAGCAGTATTAAATGCTTTCTGATGAAAGATCACAACACCATATATTCATATGCAAAATTTGAATTTAAATCTGATTAAGCGGCTCGGCGCCAGGGGCTCAATGGGCTAAGGCGCCAGCCACGTACACCTGAGCTGGCGAGTTCGAATCCAGCCTGGGCCCACCAAACAACAATGATGGCTGCAACCAAAAAATGACCAGGCGTTGTGGCGGGCGCCTGTAGTCCCAGCTACTTGGGAGGCAGAGGCAAGAGACTCGCTTGAGCCCAGGAATTGGAGTTTGCTGTGAGCTGTGATGCCACAGCACTCTACCCAGGGTGACAGCTTGAGGATCTGTCTCAAAAAATAAATAAATAAATAAATCTGATTAAGCCTCTACCTACCAGCTTCCATGAGGTGGCAGGGACAGAGGAGCATGCCACATGACATTGCACAAAGGCAATGGGCTCAGGAAGCCCAGTCCAG
>CAUYRH010006523.1:0-14958 GCA_963574655.1 Perodicticus potto
GTAGTCCCAGCTACTTGGGAGGCAGAGGCAGGAGACTCGCTTGAGCCCAGGAATTGGAGGTTGCTGTGAGCTGTGATGCCACAGCACTCTATCCAGGGTGACAGCTTGAGGCTCTGTCTCAAAAAAAAATAAAAAAATAAATAAATAAACACATAAAAATATGAAAATTAAGACCTAGAGAAGCTATAAGAGGAATTAATACAGCTATTTAAACATAGAGTTTATTTGCAACTCTGCCCAGGAATGAGGAAGGTAGTATCCCAGATTTTTTTTTTTTTTTTGAGACGGAGTCTCATATGTTACCCTTCGTAGAGTGCCGTGGCATCACAGCTCACAGCAACCTCAAACTCTTGGGCTTAAGTGATTTTTCTGCCTCAGCCTCCTAGTAGCTGGGACCACAGGAGCCCGCCACAAGGCCTGGCTACTTTTTTTTGTTACTGTTATTGTTGTCATTGTTGTTTAGTAGGCCCTGGCTGGGTTGGAACCCACCAGC
This sequence comes from Perodicticus potto, assembly GCA_963574655.1. Lineage (NCBI taxonomy): Eukaryota > Metazoa > Chordata > Mammalia > Primates > Lorisidae > Perodicticus > Perodicticus potto. The sequence goes on from CAUYRH010006523.1 coordinate 494, forward strand.
CCCAGTGCATGTGGCCACTGAGCAACGGGTGCTGAGCTCCAGATGCTTGAACCCTAAATTCAATGTGGTGATTAAGGCTGAGATAAAGTATGATTAGATGATAAATTCCAAGTCTGAACTTCTTACGTTTTAGGTTCCAAAGGAAAAATCTCAATTTGCTAACAAATATATTATCAAAAGTTATCTGATTAAAAAAGCAGAAAATCCGATGGCAAACAATTGGCATACTCAGCTCCAAAGTGATGTGAACATCATAAAACAGATGAAGAATTACACAGACAGAAGTCAAAGCAGGATGCACCCATCTTGAATGTCATCAATAAGAAAATGACCTAGATGACTTAGTGACAGATCCAGTCAAAATACTTAATTATTACTGTCTCTTTTGTTAAATGTTATAATTGTACAGTGGCTTTAAATAAGTAAAAAGTACCTATCCATTGCAGGTGCATGCTGAAGTGTTTATGAGTAAGAGATAATGTATAAGATCTGTTTTTTATAAAAGTTTCCAGAAAAAAAGGGAAGGAGAGGGATGAAATGACTGAAAAACTGTTGGTATCTTTTTTTTTTTTTTGAGACAGAGCCTCAAGCTGTTCCCCTGGGTAGAGTGCCGTGACATCACAGCTCAAGGCAACCTCCAACTCCTGGGCTCAAGTGATTCTCCTGCCTCTACCTCCCAAGTAGCTGGGACTACAGGTGCCAGCCGCATGCCCGGCTAATTTTTGGTTGTAGCCGTCGTTGTTTGGCGGGCCTGGGCCGGATTCGAACCCACCAGCTTAGGTGTATGTGGCTGGCGCCTTAGCTGCTTGAGCTACAGGCGCCAAGCCTATTGATATCTTTTGAAACTGTGTGAAGCACACATGGGGTTCATTCCATTATTCTTTCTGCTTTTGTCTGTATTTGAAATTTTCCATAATAAAAAGTTTTAAAATATTTGGGAAAAAAAAAAGAATAGGTAGCTTATAATGATATAGGTAGTTTATAGTATTTTTGTTGCAGTTTGGCCAGGGCCGGATTTGAACTTTCCACCCTCGGTATAGGGGGCCAGCACCCTACGCATTGAGCCACAGGCACCACCCAGTTTATAGTATTTTTAAAGAAAAAGAACATGAGGATGAAATTCACAGTGTTCCAGGTGGTAAAACACATATTTGCTATTTAATCAATAAAAGTAATCACAAAGAATGAAGTAATTATAAACCTTGAGTCACAGTCAGAAGAAAAGGAAAAGAAACATTTGAAAGAGAAACTGGTTCTCTAGTAATGTGTTCAATAATAATCCCTAAACTCAGTTTTCACTCAACAATGACAATTTTAAAAAACCCAACATGATCTACACTATATATTCTTCAGAGTATTAAAATTATTCAACAGACTGTAGTCAGTCTGTAATTCTGAATAGAATTTTTCCTTTAGATAACTTTTTTCTTTCTGATGCTATTTTTACCAAAATAACCAAGCAGCTTTATCCAATAGAATCCTACTGCAGAATAAATGTCTTTTGACTAGCTGTATAGTAGAAAGATGTTTGAGAATACATATAGAGCTGAATTTTGTTCCAAGTATGACACTTAACAGAGTTAAGATCTTGAGCAAGTCATTTTAACTTTTCTGAGCTTTCCCCTTGTTTCTAATATGGAGATAATCACCATCCCAGAGGTTTTTGAAGTATAGCATATAAAATACATTAATTGCTTTAAACTTTCACAGATAGATAGTTTACAAAAGAATATACTAACGTTTTCTCCCAGTTAAAAATCAGAATTGAGGTTTCAAATCCCAGTGTCAGTGAACATCCCATATTAAACTCTGTCATGGGCCAATATGGTCTCTTCCTCCTTATTCTATTTCCAAATACATTTGCAGTAAGTTGATCCTCTTCCTCTGAGTAACAGACACGCTTATTCACATTTACATGTATTGCCAAGAATGGAAGAAGTTGAGAAATATGTTAAGGAGATAACATTTTCTAAGCAATGTTTAGTCTTCCTAGGGGTACACAGGCTTCTAGAAGGTATGCAGACAACAGGTATGAAAATAAAGCATCTCATAAATGCAGGGTAATTAAACTATCATGAGCACCTTTAGAATTAAGTAAATGTCACTTTTAAGACATGGTTTACCTCAAATTAACTCAGTTGCAGAACCTATAGTAAGAAATGACCTTTACTTTAGTTTGTCACTAACTACAATTATTGGAAGATCCTTCTCTGAAGAAACAATCTGATCTCAGAAAAAAGATACTGACAGTTGGAGATCTCCCAACAGTGAAGCCCACAGTTGAAAAGCCCCATGTACTTACAGAAACTCCAGGCAAGTCCCTAGTGACTCATGTCAAATATGAACAACAGATACCTCAAAGAAAATGTCTCTTAATAAAGAGAAACAAATAACAATAAAAACAGCAAAAGGATCAGCAGGAACCAGAGACAATGTAGGACCCAAACAAAACTTTAAAACAAAAACAAAATGTAAAGTAAAATATTCTCAGATAAAACAAGAGATTATGTTTATAAAACAAGCCAGGATGTTAAGAATAGGGAATCGTTAACAAAATAAGAAAGAACTTTATAAAATCAAAATAACCAGAATTTTAAAATTAAAGGAAAGGAGAAACTTGGCAGAAATCTTCCAGGATGTAGAATAAGGAAGCCAAGAAGCAGAAAACAAAAGAGAAAATTATAAGATCAATCTGAGAAGTGCAAACTTTGGCTACTAAAAATTCTAGGAAGAGAGAATACAGAGAAAAAGAAAGAAAATATTCAAGGAAAGAACAAATGACTTTTAAAACAGGCACATACATTACCTCAATAAAAATTAAACTTAATTAACAATTATAGAGGCAATCATATGTCTCAATGGTTAGGGTCCGCCTGCCTGGAGGAGGTGTACGGATATGACTATATATTATAGCACTGCTCTCTGGTTGTTTTCTATGGAATATGCTGTCTTCTCACCTCAGTTATAAACTCTTCAAATCCAGGAAGACTGTTTACCACTATAGCAGGCACATATTCTATTTCTGATAAATACTTGTTAAACTCTTTGCTTTGAAGATGACTTGAGTTTCCATTAAGCTCTGTGACTCCTTAAGAGGGTTCAGTCTTTCAGTCTTGGTATAAAAGTAAAGGTCATTCTTAGCTAAAACAGTGACTTAAAACTCTAGGAACTGCTCTGAGAACCAAGTCTATAGGGGAGTTATTTAAACAATGGACAGTGATAAATTTATCGCTTGTCAAGTGGCTTTTGTTTAAAGACAAGATCTTAAAAGTCTTTGCCCATTCAATCTTCTTTTCAGAAAACTTGATCCAAGCCTCTATCCAGACACGCAGTCCTACAGTACCAGTTAGTGGAATATGTAGGCTATGAATCAGACTCCACTGTGGAAACTTATCCTTGAGTCACGATCATAATATTCCATTGGCATCCACCCTAGGGACAAGGCATTCATTTAAGAGTGCCACCCTTCTCTGCAAAGGATGAAGCATCATGTAGCTCCTACTCATCCTCACAGTCATCACTGAAATATCCTAGTTTGGTTATCTGTTTGTGCAAGGCCGTCTGGTCACTCTCACCTATCGGGATTCCGAAGTCATTTCTACCCTATCCCAAAGGGCCCCTGGCGTTATTTGCTAATTTAATAAATATTTATTGAGTGGCTATTTTAAGCTAGACACTATTCTAGCTCAAAACAGTTAAGGAGACAAAAAAGTCCCTGATCCAGGAAATGATATTCTAGAAAATTGAAACCCAGAAAAGATTACCCATTTGCTTAATCCCATTTTCTAAAATCCTTCTCTGATTAATTCTAGAGAATTTACATTTGCTGGCCTGTTGGCCTATTTCTATATCCCCAATCTTTAACTTTTTTTCTGTTGCCATCTACAGCTGGCATCTGAACTATTAAGATATGTTTTAAATCAATTATTTATTATAATGGCATTTCAGGGACTCAGTGGATACTCCAACAATGAACTATTTATTTACTGTTCTCATGAAAGAATGGGCTCGTTAACTTCTCTACGTGTGTTTGGAGAATAAGCAGCATGGGTATGATCTGGTAGCTTGTTAGAAATACAGAACTCTCAGGCTCCACCGCAGACCTACTGAATCAAAATCTACATTGTAATACGATCGTCATGTTATTTACATGCACATGAAAATTCAAAAATCATGAATCCGACATCTTAATAAGCCATTCTCCATTTGTGATCCTTAATAAAGCATTACAAGGCATCCTACAAAAGAAAGTAATCCTGAATAATATTAATATGATAATAGGTAATGTGAATATTTCATAATATTATTTTAGCTATATCATAAAATGCTATCTTCTCAGCTTTTGTTAGGGGGACAAAAGATTAAAATATGTTAAGAATGTTTCTGTACTTAATTAACAACTGAACTTAAAGACCTTTTCCATTATACCATCAATATCCTTAATATACATTTCTTTCTTTTGTTTTTATTTACTCTGTCACCCTGGTTAGAGTGCTGTGGCAACAGAACTCACAGCAACCTCAAACTTTTTGGCTCAAATGATCCTCTTGCCTCAGCCTCCTGAGTAGCTGGGACTACACAGAGCCCACCACAACGCCCAGCTCATTTTTCTATTTTTAGGAGCAATGGGGTCTTATTCTTGCTCAGGCTGGTCTCGAACTCCCGAACTTAAGCAATCTACCTACCTCAGCCTCCCAGAGTGGACATAAATTTCTTTTTGCTCAGTATAATATATTAAATATATTTTTCTATTAAGGTCAATCAAAATGTTTCAGAGTATTATGGTTTTATAATACCCCTACATCAAGAGCAGCCCTAATCCTTTCCTCCCTCTATCCCCCACATATCCTACAGCCTAACTGGAAGTGCCACAGATTGACCCTCTCATTCAAGGTGCTCCTGCTGTGACCAGTCCGGAGTTGGTAGACGAGGTAGACAGACATGCCAGCTGCATGCCCTTCCAGACTCTAAGATCTGCTGCCCTTGTCATATCCCAATAAATCTTAGCAAAGACAAAATTGCTTTTCAACAACTGCTGCCACGTTGAGAGCCTCCCCCAAACATCTCACTGAACTGGGACAGATCTGCTCACTCTATGTTTTGTCATTTTTTCATGCATCTCCAAGTATTTGTCTTCATCTGACAACAGTCTTCCAATTTCGCACCAGGGCATAGAAAGAATACTAAAACAGACACTACAGCACTAGTTCGGCTATCTCCTGGCTATGCTGACAGGACAGATGGTTCCCTTTCCCAGCACTCATCTGGTTTTTGTGCTGACCACCTTCCCGACCCCAACACCTCGCCTGTCCATGCCCAGAGACTCTGCCAAACCCCTTCTGCCTAAACATCTCCTGGTCCTGGCTTTCCCTGGTCTGTCCTGCTCCCCCATCACCCATGACATTAAGGGGGAGTGGATCCAGAGGGTGAGGCCTTCCAACACGAGCACACAGTGGGCTCCATCCACTAAGAACAGGCCTAAAACACTGGCTTGTGTCCTACATGGAAGCTCTGTTTTGTCTGCTCTCATTTTGGTGGTCGGAGGGGGCTGAGAAAGTTAGGTGATGCTGTCCACAATGAGCTGTGATAGCATAAGCCATTTCAAGTTCTCACTTCTCATTTTCTGTTTCCCTCCTTTGCTATTGCTGAAGCTCCATTACAGTTTTTCCCTGCCAGTTTCCCAGTTTTTCACTTATTCCACAGTTCCAAGGCGAAAGAATGGAGGGCTACAACCTTTTGTTTTTGGAAAAGAGACTGCAGCTTCCTTGAAGTGAGGGACTTTGTCTCATACAGCACATACATCTTACATCCTGGGTCACACTGGGCCTTCCATGTAGCAATCATTAAATCTACCTCCAGTTAGCTCACACTTATTTATAACATTTAGCAAGCAACCTGTGCTGACTCTTTCTGCTTCTTTAACTGGTTCATTTCTATTTCAACCTGGCTTTCAACCCCACCTCCTGCAGAGCCTCCTCTTGCTGTGGACACTGAGGTTCTCTGTGGCACGGCATGCTGTTCTCCTCCCCTTCCTCAACTCCGTGATGCCATGCTCGCCTGGCACATTCTTGGGAGTCCCCAGAATTCGAAGTTACCCTCCTCTCATCTCACTGTATGCTTTCTCCAAATGGGTTCAACCTTGCCTAAGGTTTTGAGTATACTCCCAATCTGCCCTTCTAGCCCTCACTCCTCTCCTGAGCCCTGGTCCTGCATCTCCGACTGTACCACTTGCCAGCTCACGACCAGGCAGCCTCTCAGGAATACACGAACTTAATCTGTAATTTAGTCTTCATCCACCCAATCTGGCCCCTTCTCCTGAATTCCCTGTCTTAGTTCATGACATTGTTGTTTGCCCTGTTGTCCAAGAAAACATCGATTCATTTATAATCCACAGTGTCATGAAAATTTATCTTTTCAAAATGTTAAAAAATGAGCACTTATACTCTCAAGTAAAGATCTCCATTGCCCGACTTCTATTAGCAGGAGATGTGCTACTGTCTTTAGGACTCCAGCCTCCTTCCATCAGATCATTCCCCCCACCCCTAAGCCACTCTAAGCTTTAGCCACAGGGACTGCAGACAAGGTGAGATCTTTCACATCTCTTGACTTACAGATGCTGCTACTTCTGCTTAAAGCAGCCGTTCTCAATGAGGGAGGGGGTGGCGGCGGCAATTTCACACTTTAGGGGACATTTGGCAATGTCTAGAGACTTGTTTGATTGTCACAGTGGGGGAGAAGGGTGTTACTTGCACCTAGCCGGTGGAGGCCAACAATGATGCTAAATCTCCTAGGGCACACAGGACACTGTAGAGTGCTATCCTGCCCAAAATGTTAATAGTGCTGAGACTGAGTATACCTGCCCTGAATACCCTTCTTAATTTCTCCTCCTGGTGAACTCCAGTTCACTTATCAAGATGCAGCTCAGATGTCAGCTCCTCTGTGAAGCCTTTTGCTACTAACCAAGTCCTCTCCAGAAAAATACTGTCACTATCTCTCTCACTTTCTCATACACACTTCTATTCTAGCACATCACACAACACGCTGAATTTCTTTTTGCTTACCAGTGTATCCTTATTACTAGAGCTCCTATTACTAGAAGCACCCCTTGTATTTTACTCATCTTTTATTCCCAGTGCCTGGAACTCAAATGTGTGCTGGATGAATGAATTAAAGAAGACACATCTACAGAGAATACAAAGTATTGCCAAGCAAACAACTCAGCTCTCTCAACCTCTCTGAAATGAACGATTCCTCAGTCCTAAGAAATACACACATACACACACACACACACAAGTATATATTTTTTCATCAAATATCTAAAACATTAACATTGTCACATCAGTTTCTGAGTTGGTACTTATAAATTACATTGGTTATTATGAGAAAGATTAGGTGTTGTTCAAAATAAATTTAGCCTAAAGTCTTTAAATAGTCTGCTAAATTGAATAAAATAAAGATTAGGAAAATAATGGAACACTAAAAGAAGCACCATATATTTTAAACATTTATTTCAGGAAGAACTAAATAAAGAAAAAATATATAATGAAATATATAATGCTAAGATTAGTGTTAAAGGCTTTGAAATAATTGAGACATAAATGTTTTACAGTTCTATTGCACTAGGCTTAAGCAATTTACCTACCTAGGATTAAGTAACAGATATTAAACAAAGATTTTTATAATAAAAATAAAAAATATAAAAGACATTTCTAATAAAAACATGCATGAGTGAAGAAGAGAAGATAGGAATAAGCTTATGCAAAATGCTGAGGTGCATTAATAACAGGATAACGGAATCTGAGCCTTCTAACAACATAGGCGATTCAGGGAACAACAGAGGGGAAAAATAAAATAACAGAACAAAGTAACTACTATATAGGTTTTAGAAATCTGGATAGTAGGGATTTTTATAACTGTATAAGCACCTTAGCTAATTAACCAATTTCTGACAAAACACTACAATGTTATAATTTCAAATATTTATTTCCAGATAGAAGGCCATTACACAGCCCTTACAAAAGTACTATTGTATTTCAAAATGCACATATAATAAGCATATGCCAGTTATTGTTATGTTCTTTGCTATGCCTGAAATAAACATTACCATGCAGATGACAAACTCTCACCTTCATTCTAATTGGTAAACACAGAACAGAGCCTGTGTCCTAGAGACAGGTAAAGGCTCTCACCAGATTTAAAAAATTAGTCATTAATGACCTGCTGCCTGTAGAGAGCTAGAAATTCAATTTTATTTACTAGAGACTGATAGCTAAACAGGTAAGAACGTGTAGCCCTCTCTGTGCTTTAGAAACCAGGGTCTCTGACCAAAGCAGTGATTTGATTTCACGGCTGCTCAGTACAGATAGCTGACATTACTAAAAGCTACTCTAATATCAACTTGTTAAATGTGAATCCAGACTCAGCATATCAGAATACTAACCCAGACTAACTGGAGTCATGGGAAATATTTTTGGAGCTGTTTATTTATAAATGAGTTACAATATACCACTATAATTAGATTAATATATAATTATTGATAAGCACAGGCTTATTTCTAAGACCCATTATTGTTGCCACTGATAGATTTATAAAAAGCAATGCTAGAATCTTCCTCATAAAACAAGTCTTTAATTTACTACTTATCAATTAAACCAATTTAGATCTTGTATAAATTGAATTTAACTGTCATTATATTATTTATAATACTGTTATAAAGAGAAGTTACCTAATAAACATTAAAAGGAGAACAATTTAAAGTTCTCTAGCAAACTGCACACTTCTGAACTATTCTATCAAAAAATAGAATCTGGCACAAAATCAGTCATTCTGATTGTCACAAAAAATTTAAGTGAGCTCACTTAAGTATAAATAAAACAAAAATGTGTATTTTTAGAAAAGCAAAAGGCATTTAATACACATTTCATTAAAAATACATTTAAAATGCCGTTTCAAAATCATCAACAACAACAAACTATAATATTACCACAAAATCAACTACTTTAAGGACATTTCTATGACTATTTCTAGGTTAATTATTCCTTTCAGGTGAATTATTTCATTGAGTGTAAAATAAACATACAAGTAAGATTAATGCAATTGGCAAACTATTAATATTGCTTCAGAGTATCATTTTATTTCTTTCTTCTGGGGAAAAAACAGTTAACTGAATTATAATCTCCTAAAAGCTACTTTTAGAAAAGTTTCATTAAGTGGAATTAAATATTCTAAAACATAGATTGGAATTTGAAATTGGATCTTTTTTTCATCCTCAGTAAACTAGTTGCTTATATTAACATCTGGGCATTACTAACAATGATTATGTTTACCAGATTTCAAGAGAAAGAAAATAAACTAGCAATTACTTAAGTCCTTATTTATCTAAAGATACTTGTCCAGAAGTTTGTAAAATATTTAATATAGATATTGGATATTATAAAAACACAAACAAATATATTTTTATTCCCCAAATTATTATGTATGGTCATCTAGAATTGGTTTAGTTATAAAATTTTTAAAACTCCCCGGAATATGACAAGAGGTTCCAAAATAGAAATTTAAAAACTCTATTTCAGTTCAAAACATTTTAAATGCCTTGGAAAGCCCAAATAACATATATATATATATATATATATATATATATATATATATAAAACCTCTTACTTCCAGTCATTAAATTACTTATATAATAAAGCAAAATGACCAAAAAACAAACAAGGTAAATAGAAAATTAAGGGAAATGCCTAGAAATTTAAACCAAATTCAAAAATATGACACTTAGAATTCAATATTGTTGGAAGAATGAGTTACATTTTAGAAGGAAGTATTAACTGGTGGCTAGAGAAAAATAGGGTGGAAACAAAATTCCTGTGGTTAAGGGTATATACAAATGCAAATGCCATTTATTTTCCCTCTGCTTTAAACATGCAGCACAATAGTTTTTATAAATGTTCTTTTTAAATACATGTATTCCAGAGATATATTTCCTCTAGGCTCATTTATAACAAAATCTTCACATTTTGATTTTTTTTGTTTAATATTTTAAACAGCATTCTATATTTTAATTCCTTTCATAATTATTAAGGAGAGTAAATAATTGTTTTTGAAAATAACAGTAAAATAATGGAGTTACCTACTAACATACTATGCCATTGAGGAAAATACATACCAAGATAAAATGCTGTGAAATAGATTGTTATTTAAAGTTGTTTTTACACCAGAGAAAAGGTTTATGGTTAAATCACTTAGTAAAGTTTTGATTTTTTTACATTAGTGAAACAACAAATAGGGTGAAAAACTATTGGGGGATTTTCAGGCCCATAAAGTTCATGTCTACAAAACACTTACTAGCTAATGACCAAGAAACTGTATAAAACTGCTTAGTTACACTAAATTTTAATCAAATATTATATTAAGCTATTCTATTATAAATTAACATTTACCAAGACCAAAGTAAACTTACCTTACAGGAATTAGATAGTTCATTTGTGAAATCTCTGTTGCTGTCTCTTGATGAATGATCAATTTTACCTTCATTTCCGGATGCAAACTTTATGAGTAATTGAGATGGTCCTCCCTTAGAACAATTGTGCTTAAGGCTGGATAAACAGGAAATATTGGGATAAGTTCCTCCCAATGAAATACTTCTTTGTAAAATAGCATGGCTTCTGTTTATCTGTGAATTTGGTCTTTCCAACTCTCCACTGATATTTATTTGATAATCTACGTTTTGGGAGGATGGTGAGCATGCAGATGTCCTAGGCACGAGCTTACAATACTCTGAATCAGAATCAAGCTTAATTTCTGACATCTCTGGTTTACAATCACCATTTGTTGTTTCACAATCTAAGGTAGTGGCTTTCTGTTGGGTGAAATGCACTGAAACACAAGAATATCCTTCAGATGACTTTTCACTAACAGTGTGTTTTGGACTAGTATTTGAAATAACAATTTTCTTGTGCAATGAGCCCTTCACATGAAGTGGCCGTATGTCTCTGACTTCTCCAGGAGTACAAACTGTTTTAGATAATCGAAGTCCATTGACAGCTGTTGAAAGAAAGCCCTTAGCACTCGTACCATCTTCATTATGTGGGATTTCACTAGGAGAAATAATAAACTGGTGTGAAGTCTGATAGGATCCTTTGCTTGGAAGAGTACCTGTACTTGTTGGAGAAGCTGGTGGGGTACTTGAAGGACTCCTAGGAAAAACGACTAAGGAGGAGCAACGTTTCAGTGGAATTTTTGCATTCCTGCTCACTGGCAATGTCATAATCTCTAATCCATGCTCCAAGTCATTCTGGACAAAGGGAACTGTACTTGTACTTCTTGAAAAAAATTCACATGGAGTAGGATTCCTTTTTGGCAAACTTCTGTTGGAGGTGCTGTCAGAAGATAAATGTCCACCCAAAAAAGCATCCTCACTTGGTGGAAAAATATAACCACTGCTGTCACTGACGACACTGTTAGTGTAGGAACCTCCACTCGTGATACTTGCACATGACTCATAATCACTACCGTTGCTGCTGTAAGATCCATTATCACTGGTTGAAAAGTTACTAAGGCTACCACTACAAATGGCAGAACTGCTTAAAAGGTTACCATCGTTCACAGCATTCAGTTCATTATCGACCACACCACTGCTGTAAATGCCACCCTTCAAGATACAAGTAAAAGAAGCATCATCACCATCAGCTAAGACATTGCTAGACTGAAGACATCCACTGTACCTTGTTGGCTGTAGGGAAATCTGAAGACAGCTGCTCTTTTTACTAACATTTTCAGATGACAAAACAGATGATCTTTCCTGAGGCTTCACGTTTTCCTTTATTAACGGAGCTGGTGTAGTCTGTCTGGGAGTCAGCTTCATTTGAACAACATTAGATGTTGAAATCTGTGTTGGTCTTTTGAAGCACATGTGAACATGGCTATCCAAATCATCTCCGGAGGTTTCTGACAAAGGATAAGTATTGCTTCTTCTGGCTGCAAAGTGCAATCGTAAGCTTTGTGCCATTTGTTCTCATTTCCAAACATGTTAAGGGCTGAAAGTCATAACAAAGATCTCTGTCGGTAGACAAGCTAGAAGCAGCTGCACTGCATCGAAAGAAAAAATCATTTATGGTGCCTAAAAAAGCTATTAAGTAGTAGTCTTTACCCTAAGTAAAAATCAGATATCAGATATCACAGAAAGAAAAAGACGACCCATTCCTGAGACTGATATTTCCAAAATGTCTTGAATCGCCTGTAGTCCAAATGCCTTCACTTACAAAGCACTTGATTTCCAGCGACCTTTAAGCTGAGCTCAGCTGCAGCACACTGACTCAAACACAGCCAACCTTGTTTCAATTATACCTTCTCCAATTTGCATGAATGAGTAACACAAGAACAACAATCTTCTAGCATTTCAAGTTGAAACAGTATTTTTTCAATCCAGCTCTACTAAATGAACATTTAACTATGTGAATCACAGTGCCTATACTTTCTCCAGCTGAGTTTGACCACTAATATTTTTACCCATAGGTATAGAATTACAGGAAGTTGGTAAGAACGAAACCCCATGTATTTGAGTATCAAATCAAAGACTGAATTTCCTAATAGTAGCCATACTAGGAATCTGGTCAAGTTAGTTAATGTAGGAAGGAATCTGGACTGTTAAGTTTTTTTTAATGAGTGAATTCAAACAGTTGTGTAAATTTGGAAATGTCAAAACTTTGAGGTGAATTAAAACATTAGCACCAAATAAAATAGATAAATATCTTAGCTTCCAAAGTACAGTTATAAAAAGTGAAAGCTCACGGATAGAACTACAAAATTAGCCTGATAATTCTATTGCAAAAATTGAGCATAGGTCTGAGAATTAAAAAAAAAAAAAAGAAAAGTTTAAGAGAAGCTGTCACCAAGCATTTTCTCCTGTAATTTTAAGGCCTTTTCCAGCCAAGTAGTACAGTTTTTAAATGATGCCATTTATATTTTGACTATTAAAACTCTGCCAAGAAATAGCCTAAGCAAACATTCCACTAAAAATATATGCAGATTAGACAAAAAACTATACCCTAATATAGTTTGAACACACAGGATATTTTATTCCACTGTCTCTGCAATTCATACACTTACGAGAGTGTTGTGGTAAGTAAAGAAGTCTAAAAAGGATTTAACACATCAAATAAACATATCTCAATGCCAATTCTGTTCTAAAAAACTCTAGGAGCTCTTTGCTGGCCCCTACTGGCGCTTTGAAACAATCCATTTAGCTGTTTGATACGTATAAAGAAATACAAACCATACTGCATATTTCTTTATATAAACAAAGTACATACTTGTTTACATTTTTGAGCACTAGCACTGCCCTAGCGGTGGAATTACTTACTAGAGCTGATAAAGCTCCCACAGTAGAGAACAGTAGACTATTTGTCCTTTCAGAGGTTGTGATTTTGTGTATCTATATTTTTCTGCTTTGTATTTATTTAACCTTTACTTTATTTTCAGTTTACTAGGCCATAAAACTTTAATATTTTAATTTCTCTCCCAAATGTCATAGACCAAGGTTGGTATTCTATTTGAAAGAAACACATTTATTTTTAAATAATACTCTAGGGTATATTTAAACCCCTTACCTGAATTTTATAGCTGGAATTCTGGTAATAAATATATACTGGCTCATTCATAGGTAAGTAAAAGGTAAAATAGTTCAGTTGTTTACACCACATGGTACTACACCCAAGTTGTATTTTTCTAAGTTTTTTTCCCCTAAGTAAAAGCAAATATGTAAAACATATACTCATACTTTGTTTAAAAAATAAAACTGCTTAAGATAGATGTTTTCAATCACAATTTTCTAAATAGTATTTTCATCAGTGAAGACAACAAAATAGCAACTTTATAGCAATTTTAATAGGAACTTGTTAAATTATATTCAACTAGAATGACATAGGACTCTATTTTAGAATGTGTACAAAATAAGAATTTTGGTTTTGTATATAACCTATCTCCTTTATGATTTTACAGACTTCAGTAAATATTCCCTCACCATTCTTTTTCTTTGAAGAAGGAAGAGTCCTAATCATTTTACTTTGCCTTCTAAAGCCTTCAGCTTCCTTTTGTGGATTCAGTGAGGGGCCTAATAACTCAAAGAATGGATTACTTCTAACAGGCTAAGACCTGACTGTTCATACCTGTGGCCTAAAACTTGGAGTTCATAAGAAAATCTTCTCCTTGGCTTGGTGCCTGTGGCTCAACAGGCTAAGGCACCAGCCACGTACACCTGAGCTGGCGGGTTCGAATCCAGCCCGGGCCTGCCAAGCAACAATGATGGCTGCAACCAAAAACTAGCCGGGCATTGTGGCGAGCACCTGTAGTCCCAGCTACTTAGAGGCGGAGGCAGGAGACTTGCTTGAGCCCAGGAATTGGAGGTTGCTGTGAGCTGTGATGCCATAGCACTCTACCCAGGGGGATAGCTTGAGGCTCTGTCTCAA
>CAUYRH010006524.1:0-64421 GCA_963574655.1 Perodicticus potto
TTGGGAGGCGGAGGCAAGAGACTCGCTTGAGCCTAGGAATTGGAGGTTGCTGTGAGCTGTGATGCCACAGCACTCTATCCAGGGTGACAGCTTGAGGCTCTGTCTCAAAAAAAAAAAAAGAGAAAACTGATTATATCTCCTCGAGGACCCTTCTATGCTTAATCTCCGCTCTGCCTCCATTTATTTGGGTCTCTTTCCATGTTCCAACCAGAGAGAGGTACTATTTCCCTAAGAAGAAAAAAAGTCACGATATTTGAAATGGAGATTATCCTACTTTTGGGTGATTATTAATCTGTGCTCTGTTACTTTTTGTATCAGTCTTTTTGCCTTTCCTATTTCCTATTCCTGTTCTAATGAAACCACCTAGGTCTGTGGGTTGATTATGTTTCCTATGTTTTCAGGAGCTGCCATGACATGCTAATCGGTATTAATTAACTATTAGACAGGAACCCTGGCTCCTCCAGCTAGTTTGCTTGTTAACAGCCATCTGCAGATAGTATTGTTTAATCTAGAATTGACTGATAGCGGGAATATCCTAGGGAGATGGGGAAAGCAGTTGTTGAAGAGTTGTTTCAAGATATGCAGAATATGGCTCGGTGCCTGTGGCTCAACAGGCTAAGGCGCCAGCCACGTACACCTGAGCTGGCGGGTTCGAATCCAGCCCGGCCCGCCAAGCAACAATGATGGCTGCAACAACAATGACGGCTGCAAACAAAAAATAGCTGGGCGTTGTGGCAGGCGCCTGTAGTCCCAGCTACTTGGGAGGCGGAGGCTGGAGACTCGCTTGAGCCCAGGAATTGGAGGTTGCTGTGAGCTGTGACGCCACGGCACTCTATCCAGGGTGACAGCTTGAGGCTCTGTCTCAAAAAAAAAAAAAAAAAAAAGATTTGCAGAATATTATATGGAATGATACAATAGATGTAGCTCCTTAGCATATTTGGATTTCTAGGACTTGTTTATTTTATTCCTTAAAAAATGATGCTTTAAAAGATATTCTTTTTTTTCAAGGTTGAAATATACTGTTTTATTACCTAGTTTCTGAAATCCAGTAACTCATGGTGTAAGACAGAAATTCAGAGGAAAATAAAGAGCACGTTCTGACAGCACATAAAGACATTCAGATGCAATGTAAAAAGATAAAAAGTTAATATACTCAAATAAGTAAGATACTCTTCACTTTGTTCTGTTGTGCAGATTTCAAATGAAGTTTTTCTACATATCACAGTTGGCTTACTGGCTTCATGCTTTTCCTGAACTCTACTTCCAGAAAACCAAAAAAGTAAGCTGGGATTTTGTAGTTTTAAAAGTTTCGTCATTTTTTTCTTTTTTAGAAAGTCTTTGTAAAATTAAGTATTTCTTCATGTCTTTGCTTCCTTCTCACTTCAATTCTTTTGGTCCTTCTTTCACCATCCCCCTTACCTTTACATGAAGACTAAAATCCTTAAGTATTTCTTTAAAAAAATAAGTATTTTAACATAGAGGGGATTCTTTTACATTTGACATGCTGGTTGCTCATTTTACAATTACATTACTGGAAATGTGAATTAAAATTTGATTTTTAAAATGTAATATTAGGTGGGGGGCAGTCGTTCTTGTAATCCTAGCACTCTTGGTGGCTGAGTCCAGAGGATTATTTGAGCTCAAGGAGTTAGAGACTAGCCTGGGCAAGAACAAGACCCTGTCTCTGCTTTAAAAAAAAGAAAGAAAAGAAAAATTACTAGGCATGGTGGTGTCTGCCTGTAGTCCCCACTTACTCAGGATGCTAACGCAGCAGGATTGCTTGAACCCAGCACTCCAAGATCAGTGAACTCTGATAATGCCACTGCACTCTAGCCCAGGCAACTGAGTGAGACTCTGTCTTAAAAATTAAAAAAGGTAAAATAGGGTGGTGCCTGTGGCTCAGTGGATAGGGCGCCGGCCCCATATACTAAGGGTGGTGGCTTCAAACCCGGCCCTGGCCAAACTGCAACAAAAAAATAGCCGGGCGTTGTGGCGAGCGCCTGTAGTCCCAGCTACTTGGGAGGCTGAGGCATGAGAATCGCCTAAACCCCGGAGTTGGAGGTTGCTGTGAGCTGTGTGACACCACAGCACTCTACCTAGGGCAATAAAGTGAGATTGTCTCTACAAAAGAAAAAAAATTAAAAAAGATAAAATAAAATGTATTAGTTTTATCTTATTGTTATTAGCAATCTTTTTCATAACTGAGACAAAAGGGATTGGTCAGATTACTGTATAACTAACACTTCTTTATGTAAGACCCTCCTCCCCCCAAAAAAATTTAGCATTGAACAAAAAGTAAAATATAGTTAAATATTTACCAGCATAGCCTTTCCAGAAATGGGTGGAATGTTCCTATTTTAGCAGTGTGGGAAAGATATTTATTTATTTTATTTGAGCAAATAACGGAACTGTTGGGGCCCTGTAATATCTCTTTCTAGTTATCTCCTTAGTACTTCTGAAGTTGGGCTTCCACGGTATTGGAAAAGTCAACTTTATTTTCCTTATTTAGTTCTTTTCCTCTGCAACTTACACCAGCTCCTTACTGCTTTAAACTCAGGTAAAGCTGCCTCCCTGCCCTCTCAGGGGTTCTCCTGTCTGGCCACCTCTTCCCTGGCTGCTCCTCGTCTCACTGTGCTTCATTCACACTCATGTTCTCTAGTTCTAGAATCCCAGCACAACTTTTTACTAGAATACCTTTTCCTTCTGAGAAATTAATCAAACACCATTATTTCATTTTTTTATAAGTTTTTTTTTCTTTAATCCCCATATATGAAACGCTATGTGGAATTTATTTCAAAATAATATTGGAATGGCTCAGTGCCTGTGGCTCAAGCGGCTAAGGCGCCAACCACATACACCTGAGCTGGTGGGTTCAAATCCAGCCTGGGCCCGCCAAACAACAATGACGGCTGCAACCAAAAAATAGCCGGGTATAGTGGTGGGTGCCTGTGGTCCCAGCTACTTGGGAGGCTAAGACAAGAGAATCACTTAAGCCCAGGAGTTAGAGGTTGCTGTGAGCTGTGACATCACAGCACTCTACCCAGGGCAATAGCTTGAGACTCTGTCTCAAAAAAAATAAATAAGTAAAAATAAAAAATAATATTGGGTGAAGGGAAGTGGTGATGGGTATAGATAAAAACAAGTCTGGTCATTTGTTAATAACTGTTGAGGCTGGGTTATGGGTTTATGGAGATTCATTATATTCTTTATCCTTTGTACATATATTTCTCTATTTTTCTACATTTGAAACCTTTTTTTAAATCTCTTTACTTTGAGAAGCCTTCCTAAATAGAAGTATGACAACATGTCCAGTGACCAGTTTCTCTCTTCCTCCTCAAAAACGCTCTTGTTTTTATATGTGCTGCAAATAGTTAATTCGTGGTTCAGGCACTTGATTTGCTGCTGCTGTTGTGTTTGTGTGTTATGTGTTCTTTCATCCATCGTTATTGATGGTGTCTGCTAAGATTAGAGAACAGCACCAAGTCAGTGGCCATTTACTAAAGCACTTTAGGTCTTTTTATGTTGATTTCTTTTATGAAGTAGAATGTTTTTCCAGTTAAGTTGATTGTAAGGATTAGGATGAAGATCTTTTACTTTTAAACCTTTGACTTAGAACTATCGTAAGATAAAATTATCAGGCCTGCATTTCCAGCAGCCCTTCCATACTTAGTAAGCTCTTAACATGAGTCACAAATGTCCTAGAGCTGTACTGTCCAAAACGGTAGCCACTTGTCACATCTCAATTAACTTTTAAAAAAAGACAAAATCCTGATCACACCAGCCATATCACCTGCTCACTAGCCAATGTGGCCAGTATCTACCATTTCAGACAAGAGATGCCGAACATTTCATCATTGCAGTAAGTTCTGTTAGACAGTCCTGCTCAGAATATCCTAGTTTCTTGACGTCTTTATAATGGTGGTTCAGATATTTAAAGCTTTCTTCAGGTATTTGTATACTCAAGAACATAATACCATCATGTCTACATCTTGTTCACTGACCGTGGTAACTAAAGAAAGATATTTCAGAGTAATTGTTCATTTTAGTTCCTGTTCAACTAAAATTGTTCATTTTAGTTCCTCCAAAGAGAAGCTATTTTCTTATCAGTTCCTGCCAGATGGCATTTCTCCAGAAATGCAATCTAATTTTTATGGAATAATTTGCATAACTTAGAACTTAACTGAAACTATTTTTAACACCTACATATGACAGTTGAAAGTAACTGTTTCAAGTAATTAACATAATTTGAAAGTAACAGCTGCATATGTGTTAAACAGTTTCTTAAAATTTTCTCTATGGAAATTATTTTTGGAAGAAGTCTTTACTGGAAGAAACTAGTAGAGTGATTGTTTTGAACCAATTCTATAGACAAATAAAGAAAGGAAAACTTGGACGGCGCCTGTGCTCAGTGGGTAGGGCTAGGGCGCCAGCCCCTTATACTGAGGGTGGCGGGTTCAAACCCGGCCCGGGCCAAACTGCAACAAAAAATAGCCGGGCATTGAGGCCGGCGCCTGTAGTCCCAGCTACTCAGGAAGCTGAGGCAAGAGAATCGCCTAAGCCCAGGAGTTGGATGTTGCTGTGAGCTGTGTGATGCCATGGCACTCTACCAAGGACAATAAAGTGAGACTCTGTCTCTACAAAAAAATAATAAATAAATAAATAAATAAAAAGAAAGGAAGACTCTTAGTAGCAGTTCAAGAGGTCTGTTAGTGGCTCAGCACCCGTGGCTCAACGGGCTAAGGCGCCAGCCACGTACACCTGAGCTGGCGGGTTCGAATCCAGCCCGGGCCTGCCAAACAACAATGATGCCTGCAACCAAAAAATGGCCGGGCACTGTGGCGGGCGCCTGTAGTCCCAGCTACTTGGGAGGCAGAGGCAGGAGACTTACTTGAGCCCAGGAATTGGAGATTGCTGTGAGCTGTGATGCCATAGCACTCTACCCAGGGTGACAGCTTGAGGCTCTGTCTCAAAAAAAAAAAAAAAAGATGTCTGTTAGTCACAAATAGCTTAGTTTCTATCAAGGAGAAAGTTTAAGTTACATATACCATACTTGTTTTAATATAAATAGAATTCCATTTTGCCCAGGAGAAGACTTATACCATTTTTTAGCCAATTTAAATATATGTGCTTTAGGAAAATCATGAAATAAGCAAGTGTTTTATTTCTAATATTCAATTTTAGTTTAATTACACATACATATAATTGTAAAAATATAAAGTATTAAACTAAAAATAATGTTTTTTCCCACTCCTACTTCATGAGAGTTATAGTCACACTTTCGATATGCAACTTTGATATTATTAATAATATCTGCCATTCATCACTAGCTAGCTAGAGCCACTTTCAACCATCTGAGTTTTTCTATTTATTTATTTATTTTTCTTTTGTAGAGACAGAGTCTTACTTTATCGCCCTCGGTAGAGTGCTGTGGCGGCACACAGCTCACAGCAACCTCCAACTCCTGGGCTTAGGTGATTCTCTTGTCTCAGCCTCCCGAGTAGCTGGGACTACAGGCGCCTGCCATAACGCCTGGCAATTTTTCTGTTTTGCAGTTCAGCCGAGACCGGGTTTGAACCCGCCCCCTTCGGTATATGGGACTGGCGCCTTACTCTATGAGCCATAGGCATCGCCATCTGAGTTTTTCTAGAGTACATCATCTTTCACTTGTCTCACTAATTCTGCCATTGGACATTTATAATCATTTTGAAATGGCATTTATTGAAATTTTTCAGTTCAGGTTTATATGTCTTACCCAAAGACATATTTGAGGTTGAAAATAATACAAGTCACGCTGGGCGTGATGGCTTACGCCTGTAATCCCAGCACTTTGGGAGGCCAAGGCGGGTGGATTACCTGAGCTCAGGAGTTCAGAGCAAGACTCCATCTCTAAAAATAGCCAGGCGTTGTGGCAAGTACCTGTAGTGCCAGCTGCTTGGGAGGCTGAGGCAAGAGAATCGCTTAGCGCAAGAATAAGAGGTTTCTGTGAGCTGTGATGCCAGGGCACTGTACTAGGGGCAACAAAGTGAGACTCTGTCTCAAAAAAAAAAAAGTAAGTCCTTGTATCTAATATAAGAGCTTTGTAAAGATTTAAATACAAGATAATTCCACCTGGGGCTTGGGGGAACATCTTTGCCCTGTATTTAGGGTACATATGTGATATTCAGTTGTGGTAAAGTTTATTTTTTACTATACAAATGTATTTTCTCATAATAAATTTAATAAATTATATGTTTATTTTTAATAAACATTGAAATAATAACTGAAAATGTCAACTTGGAAGTTATTTATAATTTTAGAATTTGTTGTGATTTACATACATTATATTTATTAGATTTTCCATGAAAAATGGAAACTATCAGAATTGTAATTAATTTATGATTTTGTGAAATAATATCATTATTTCATTTTTTTTTTTTTTTTTTTTTTTGGTAAAGACAGAGTTTCAGAGTGCCGTGGCGTCACACAGCTCACAGCAACTTCCTACTCCTGAGCTTAGGCGATTCTCTTGCCTCAGCCTCCCAAGTAGCTGGGACTATAGGCGCCTGCCACAATGCCCAGCTGTTTTTTTGTTTTGCAGTTCGGCCGAGGCCGGGTTTGAACCCACCACCTTCAGTATATGGGTCCAGTGCCCTACTCGCTGAGCCACAGGCACCGCTCCATTATTTCATTCTTTGTTTTGTTTTTTTGTTTGAGACAAAGTCTCACTTTCTCACCCTGGGTAGAGTTTTTTTATTTGAGACAAAGTCTCACTTTCTCACCCTGGGTGAGACAAAGTCTCACTTTCTCACCCTGGGTAGAGTGCTGTAGAGTCAA
The DNA here is from genome assembly GCA_963574655.1 of Perodicticus potto. Lineage (NCBI taxonomy): Eukaryota > Metazoa > Chordata > Mammalia > Primates > Lorisidae > Perodicticus > Perodicticus potto. The sequence goes on from CAUYRH010006524.1 coordinate 6,814, forward strand.
AGCTCACAGTACCCTCAAACTTGGCTCAAGTGATCCCCTTACCTCAGGCTTCTGAGTAGCTGGGACTACAGGCACCTGCCACAATGCCCAGGTATTTTTATTTTTTATTTTATTTTATTTATTTATTTTTTTTTTTTTTTTGAGACAGAGCCTCAAGCTTTCACCCTGGATAGAGTACTGTGGCATCACAGCTCACAGCAACCTCCAATTCCTGGGCTCAAGCGAGTCTCTTGCCTCTGCCTCCCAGGTAGCTGGGACTACAGGCGCCCACCACAATGCCAGGCCATATTTGGTTGCAGCCATCATTGTTGATTGGCGGGCCCAGGCTGGATGCGAACCCACCAGCTCAGGTGTACGTGGCTGGCACCTTAGCCCACTGAGCCACAGGCACCGAGCCATGCCCAGGTATTTTTAAAGATGGGATCTCACTCATGCTTAGTCTGGTCTCCCACTCCTGAACTCAAGCAATCTTCCCATCTCGGCCACACAGAGTGCTAGGATTACAGGCGTGAGTCGGCACCTGGTCTTATTATTTTATTCTTATATAAGCTACGTGAGTGTTATCATTAAGAATATTTAAGAAGACTGGGCATGATGGCTCACCCCTATAATCCTAGCACTCTGTAAAGAAAAAAAAGAATATTTAAGAACTTGGGAAAACCTCTAATAATTCATTTCCATTATATATATTTTCTTCATTCAAGTATAAAAAATGTTATTAAATAAATAAAACCAGATGATATATTAAAAGTCTTAAATATAAAAAGTTTTTTCTCATAATAAAAATTTCGATATACAACTTTGATAGTATTAATAATATCTGCCATTCAGATAAATAAAATTTTTTTTTTAATTTTTATTTCTTGTAGAGATGGGGTCTTGCTATGTTGTCCAGGTTGGGGTACAGTGGCTATTCACAGCATTCATAGTGGCCCGCAGGTTCAAGCTCCTGATTTTTATTTTAGCCACTTTTATATTCATCCAGACTCCAGATTCTAGAGCAGTGATAAGCCACTCTCACTGAAGTGGCTTGCTGAATCCCTAATTGAAATCCAGCCCAGGCCTGCCAAACAGCAGTAATGGCTGCAACCAAAAAATGGCCAGGTGTTGTGACTGACGCCTGTAGTCCCAACTACTTGGGAGCCAGAGGCAGGAGACTCGCTTGAGCCCAGGAGGTTGCTGTGAACTGTGATGCCACGGCACTCTATCCAGGGTGACAGCTTGAGGCTCTGTCTCAAAAAAGAAAAAGAAAAAAAGAAACCAGGGTGCTGGGCAAGGTCTTTGTTGTGAGTAAAGACATGTGAGCACCCAGCCACTAAGGCTGTAACCCTATGGGAATTGGAGGATAGGACAGGGATATGAAAAACAGCCATTTTCTGGATAAAATTTCTCATGTGGGAAATCATGATATACTGTCCCCACTTCCACTGAATTTTTTTTCTTTTTGAGACAACATGGACTGTCAAGGAATTTTGTTTGTTTTCTTTTTTGCCATTGTATTTTTTAATCATATGGAATTGGCTTTATCTACAGTGTGTATTCTTCAGTTAAGCACAATTGCCACCATTCTTTGTGTTGTTTTACTCATCTCTGTCACTTATCTGTATTTTATTTATTTATTTATTTTTGAGACAAAGCCTCAAGCTGTTGCCCTGGGTAAAGTCTGTGGCATCACAACTCACAGCAACTTCCAAATCCTGGGTTGGAGCTATTCTCTTGCCTAAGCCTCCCACTACAGTGCCTGGCTATTTTTTCATTGTAGTTGTCATTGTTGTTTGGCAGGCCCCAAGCTGGATTTGAACCCACCAGCTCTGGTGTATGTGGCTGGTGCCTTAGCCACTTGAGCTGCAGGCGCCGAGCCTGTCACTCATCTTTAATTTAATTTTTTTAGTATTATTATTGTTACCCCATTATTCAGAGAGAACTTGCCCAAGGTCACACAACTAGTAAGAACCACTTATTCTGGCTTTCCATTCTCTTACACATTTTTACTTTTTCATGGGAGGTTTTGAGTGTACGAACATTACTTTAGAATATACAGTTTATGGCCAGGCATGGTGGTTCACACCTGTAGTCCCAGCTACTCTGGAGGCTGAGGCAAAAGGATCACTTGAGCCCAAGAGTTTGAGGTTGTTGTGAGCTATGATACCATGGAATTTAACCTCAGGGTGACTGAGTGAGACTCTTTCTCCAAAAAAAAAAAAAAAATTTAATTTAAAAAGAATATGCAGTTTATGTATAATTATATACAGATAACTGGATCATTACTTAGAAAAAAGTTTCATGATAATTCTGTCCTTTCAGAAGCTGTATGTATCATTTTAAAAGTTCTTGCTTTAGGCATTTGCTGGTTGTGAAGATAGAAGCTGAGATGATGCCATTTTACCCTCTCTTATTCTTGATTCAGCTGGTTGACTATGACCATAGCACAGTGGTTACGGCACCAGCCACATACACCAAGGGTGTTAGGTTCGAGCCTGGCCTGGGCCAGCTAAACAACAAATGACAACTGCACCAATAAATAGCCAATCATTGTGGCAAGTGCCTGTAGTCCCAGCTTCTTGGGAGGCTAAGGCAAGAGAATCACTTAAGCCCAAGAGTTTGAGGTTGCTGTGAGCTGTGACGCCATGGCTCTCTACCCAGGGCCACATATTAATACTCTGTCTAAAAAAAAAAAAAAAAAAAAAAAAACGATAGGGCTGTGATGCAAAGTGGAATCTGAAAAGAAACCCTGTGGATTTTTCCTTAGCTAATGCCAAATGCAATCATGTCCCTACCTAATTGAGTTGAGGTATAAAGACAAAAGATGAGGCCAAGGGAGGTACCTGTGGCTCAGTGAGTAGGAAGCCGGCCCCATATACCGACCGTGGCGGGTTCAAATCTGGCCCCGGCCAAACTGCAGCAACAAAAAAATAGCCGGGCGTTGTGGTAGGCACCTGTAGTCCCAGCTACTGGGGAGGCTAAGGCAAGAGAATTGTCTAAGGCCAGGAGTTGGAGGTTGCTGTGAGTTGTGTGACACCATGGCATGCTACAGATAGAGTGAGACTCTGTCTCTACAGAAAAAAAAAAAAAATAGGCCAAGTACAGTGACTCACACCTGCTACAAAAGATAAGGCCAACTCAGTGTCTGAGTTGGGTGGATTGCTTAAGCTTAGGAGTTCAAGACCAGCCTGAGCAAGAGTGAGAACCTCCCTCCCCCCATCTCTACTAAAAATGAAAAACCGAGGCAAGAGGATCGCTTGAGCCCAAGAGTCTGAGGTTGCTGTGACCTATGATGCCATGGTACTCTACCAAGGACCACGAAATGAGACTGTTTCAAAAGAATAAAGAAATGGGGTGTAGATGTTTCATCAGTCAACAGGCATTTATTGAGCTTATTTTTATCAGTGTTTTGTGAACCTTTTTTACTGCAAACCAAGATGAAAAACAAGATTTTATATCATTATTGTGTGTGTGTGTGTCTGTATGCACACGCATGTATGTAATTTTATTATGAATAAAATTTCATAATACAAATTTCTGTCTATACATGCAAGCATCTTCTATTTTATTTTATTTCATATTCAAAAGATGTGTGGCCCCAAGTAGATTACATGATCCAGCTGCACACAGTGGCTCCTGCCTATAATCTTAGCACTCTGGGAGGCCAAGTTAGGAGTACAAGACCAGCCAGAGCAAGAGCAAGATCCCATTTTGACCAAAAGTAGCAAAATTAGCCGGACATGGTAGCAGATGACTGTAGTCCCAGCTACTCAGGAGGCTGAGTCAGGAGGGTCATTTGAGCCCAGGAGTTTGAGGTCGCAGTGAGCTGTGATGACACACAGGGTAACAGAGTGAGGTTCTATCTCAAAATGCAAACAAAAACAAAAAACTTTAAGAAAAAAAAGGAAAATATTTCATGGATCCACTAGTAGGTCTTGATTTATATTTTTTATAAACACTTTCAAATAAGCAGGTCAGCTGAGAGAAAAAAAGAAGCAAAGGTAAAATCTAGATACTTTGGCTTGCAGAGTTATTGAGGGGAGAGAGTACGTAATTAAGTGGTATCATAAATGAGAAGGTAAAGTTTTAAACTTCAGTTTTAATGACTATACCTGACAATGAAGTGAATAAACATGAACTAAAGTAAGATAAACAAAAGCATCTCAACTCTAAACATAGCAATTTTAATATTAGACATCAAATCACCAGCCTGTAACAATGGTTATGAATATTGTGTCATTTGATACATGTTGTTATAAAAAGAATCATAGATTTTAGCACTGAAAGGGATTCTGAGTTCATCTGATTGAAGCAAATTCAAGTATTCATATTTTACAGGTGAGATAGCTGAAGCCAAGAGAGGTTAGCAAGTAAACCAAGAGGTTTAGCAAGCCGAGACTTGCTAAAACCATATAACTCAATGGAAGTGAAAGGTTGTGGGGGATAGAGAGGTTCTTTTTTTTTTTGACATTTTTTTACTCTAGCACACTGCTCTTAAAGAACAGAAATGCTTTCAATGTGTTTTAATCCATGATTTATTTTTCTCTTTGCAGGAAGATATTCCTCGTCAGCTTGTCTACATTGGTCTTTACCTCTTTCACATTGCTGGAGCTTACCTTTTAAAGTGAGTTGGGATTTTTCTTTGGTGTGTAAGTGGGCTTGACATAATAGTATGTTGATCTATCTTAATTGATGATTAATATTTTGATTTTAAATTTGTTCTCTTAACAGCTTGAATCATCTAGGACTTGTTCTTCTGGTGCTGCATTATTTTGTTGAATTTCTTTTCCACATTTCCCGCCTCTTTTATTTTAGTGATGAAAAGTATCAGAAAGGGTAAGCTTTTTAGTCATTGTATTTCTTGTGTAGCGAGTATTCAAAGTCAGTGCCTTGCTAGATGCCATGATGTGCACCTGTAGCCACCTACTTGGGAGACTGAGGTGGGAAGATTACTTGAGCCCAGGAGTTCAAAGCCAGCCTAGGCAACCAATTAAGACCCCATCTCTAAAAAAAAATATTTAAGGTCAGTGCCTACATTGCCAAGATCCGTGCTCTTGGCCATTGAGTTACTTTTTTAAGCAGTTAGTAGCAAGTTTAAATAAAAGGAAACTATTTAGCAATTCAGGATTGGTATATTACTTTACTCCCTAAAACCGAGTCTTTATCAGCTGAAGAGAGATTGTATTGGAATTTAAAATTTTGAAGGCTTTTTGGGTTCATTTTTCTTTTATAATTTCTATCTTGTTGCATGTTTTTCTTTTGAAAGAGTGATAAAGAAGTAAACTTTTGGAAGAAAATGAAATAGATAATACAGCTTTAAAGATACTAAAAGATGGCTCCGCGCCTGTGGCTCAACGGGCTAAGGCGCCAGCCACGTACACCTGAGCTGGCGGGTTCGAATCCAGCCCCCGGGCCTGCCAAATAACAATGACGGCTGCAACCAAAAAATGGCCGGGCATTGTGGCGGGCGCCTGTAGTCCCAGCTACTTGGGAGGCGGAGGCAGGAGCCTCGCTTGAGCCCAGGAATTGGAGGTTGCTGTGAGTTGTGATGCCACAGCACTCTATCCAGAGTGACAGCTTGAGGCTCTGCTCAAAAAAAAAAAAAAAAAAAGGACATTTGGAATTCATTTAAATGGTTCAAGAATAATATAAATAATGAAATAATTCAAATAGTAATTTAAATAATCATAGTATTCAATATCGATTCCATATTTAATTATACTAAGTAATAATAATTAGATGGTTTATTAGAAATTTTCTTTTTGTAGCTGAGCTTATTTGATCATATCTCTACTACTGTCTCTAGTACATATGAGATGACTTTCTTTAAAATTGTTGAAAAAAATTACACACATCCATTTTTGCTTTAGATAATACGGCTACAATTTTGACTAACAGAACGGGTTTCAGCCTGATAGAAGAGCCTGTCTTCTACATCTCCGCCTTGATTGCTGACAACGGAACCCCATCACTTACAAGTACAAACACTCTTACTGTATACATCTGTGAGTGTGACGAAAGTGGGGATACACAACTCTGCAGGAATAAGGAACTTGTGCTTTTCGTGGGATTCAAGATGGAAGTTATAATTGCTATTCTTGTCTGCACTATGGCAATATTTGGTAAGTAGTGAGTACGTGAACATATACTCATTTATTTAAAATAACATAATATATAGCATAGTTACTCCTATTACAGCAGAATAGTGTGGGTTTGTGTGTGTGCCCTTATTGTTCCTGTGAATACAATTCTTATAGCAAATGGAGTACATGAAAAATAGAATGAATAAATATGCATTTCAAGCTGCAAATCCATGATCCTTCAGTGGTATGGGTAACTTATACGTACAGAATGAGTACGTATGTGCATGCCTTTCTTTATGCACATGTCCACACAGATACATTTCAAAAGATATAAGATGTGTCAAGCTTCGCAGTGACATCATGAGTTTTTTTCGAGTGCTTATTGTACTCCAAGAGATAGTCTGCGCTGTTCTTACGCATTATGCAATTTGATCTTCACAGTAACCTTATAAAGTAGCATGTACTTTGTGGAAAGGAAAAAACCTGTAAAAATTCAAAGAATTATATGCTTTCCCAAGGGTCACCCGCCTAGAAAATGATGCGCTGAGATGACATAACCTCAACATGCTGCTGTGCTTTACCTGAATAGAACCCTGGGACAGAAACGCACAGAGATATTCAGAGCAGTAAATTCTGCTTCTTGAGCAATATTTAAGTATACGTTACTATCAAGTATACATGTCACTAAGTTGTACAGTAGCATTTTTAAACTTATTCCTAATGTCTAACTTAAACTTTGCATTCTTTGAACATCTCTGCATTCATCTGGTCCCCGAGTCCTGCTAACTACCATTCAGCCTTCAACTACGTGTATAAGGTGGAGGATTTTAGATTTGACACGTAGTGAGCTCACGGAGTACTCATCCTCTTGTGCCTGGCCTATTTCCTCTAGCATATTGAGCTCTAGGTGCGTCGATGTTGTTGCAAATGACAGGATTTCCTTCTCTTTAGGGCTAAGTAGCATTGCACAGGCACACGTTTCCTTATCCATTTGACCGTTAATGGAAACAGGTGGATGCTGTTTGGCCCCTGTGAACAACGCTGTAGACCTCCAGCTTACTAATTCCATCTTTAAAAATGGGAGGTGATGCACACGTGAATTAAATTGATGTAATCATTGCACAATGTATATACATAATCAAACATCAAATTATTCACCATAAATATAAAACTGTTATTTTGCAATTTAACAATACCAGTAATTTTCTTTAAAATCCTTCTGTGAATAAAAATACCAGAGAATGTTAGGATCCAGGAGTAAATGAGCGAGTCAGAAATCTCAATATAAGAGCATGCGTTTTTCCTTGTTTGCTTGCTATTGTTGCATTTATTATTATTTTCGTAGGTGGAGATGAGACATCTCATCATTCCACAGATGAGACAACTGAATGTCTTTATCAGGCTTTTAAGGTGACACAAGATTCATCTAGGATACACTTTTCACTTTTTTACCACCTACATACATAAGCTAAACCATGCCCTTGCTTACCTAGTAAGTTCACACCAAAAGCCAACACAAGATACTGACGATCAAGAGCGATTGTATCAGCCACCAGCTCCCAATTCCAAAGTGACACATTTCAGGACTTGCTTTGCCTCCACTCTCCTCATCTTTCTTTCTTTCTTTTTTTTTTTTTTTTGTAGAGACAGAGTCTCACTTTATTGCCCTCGGTAGAGTGCCGTGGCATCACACAGCTCACAGCAACCTCCAACTCCTGGGCCTAGGCGATTCTCTTGCCTCAGCCTCCCGAGTACCTGGGACTACAGATGCCCACCATGACGCCCGGCTATTTTGTTGTTGTTGTTACAGTTTTGCTGGGGACAGGTTTGAACCTGGCACCCTAGGTATATGGGGCCGGCGCCCTATTCACTGAGCCACAGGCGCCACCCAACTTTTCTCAGCTTTCTCAAAGCTTCAAAAAACATCCATTCCTCTTTTGCAATTAATATTCCCATTGTTTTGGATCATGCTTTAATTTTTCAAGTATTTGTAATGGTCTTTGACCATAAAATTCAGAGCTATGTAGCCAGATACCAGGAGCAAAAAGCAGTAATCACAGTAGAATTTATATGAGAGAACACGTGGGCCTAAAGCAGGCTCTGAACACCTACACATACATTTGGGGCGGCCTCACCATTGTAGGGATACTTACACTTAGCCGGTGTGAAGATGGAACAGCCACTAGCCAGTAATTTCCTTTGAAAATTATTGGAACATCATTTATTGGACCCTTTTTATTTCAGCCATAGAGATACATATTAATGGGTGGACATAAAGTTTTTGTGCAATTTACTATGTTAAACCAGTTTTAATTCCATGTGAACTGCATGTCCAACCTGCATATGAGTTTTAAAGTTCAGGACCTGGATTCAAACTTGGTGACCTTATTTATTTCAAGAATGCCCTATTTCAAGTGTTTAAACTCAAAGTTTTATATAAAATATTATTAATATCTATCTCATATAACTCTTTTTGACAATACTTATAACATTGCTTCACGTCTGTTTCAAATCCTATATGTAAAATTAAGAGTAGCTACATAAGATCCTTGTTTGAGTAAGGGTTGGTTAACCTTCACACACACACATACACACTCACACACAAAAAAAGACACACACAGTTTTCTTTTACGTAAAAAAGAAGTGTTCTGTAATTTTCCTTGTCTCTATATAATGCTGAAATTATCTCATGCCATAAATATCAATTCTGGAAAAACTAGCATTATAATTCACATACCTGATAATGCTATGGTATGTGATTATTTTATATCACAGAGCACTAGGTTGGAACCAACTTTCTGCTTTAGGCTATTTTGTTCACTTTTATTTTATTTATAGTGGACACACAGTAATTGTTCATATTGCAGGGTTCCAATATGATGTGTGAGTGTGTGTGTACATTGTGTAATGATCAGACCAGGGGGCCTAACAGATCCATCACTTTTAAACATTTATCTTCTTTTCATGGTGATAAAATTCACAATACTCTCTTCCAGCTATTTTAAAATATATCACAAACTATTATTATTTGTGGTCACCCTTGATTTACTATTACCCCAGAATTTATTTCTCCTGCTGAGGTGTAACTTTGTCCCTACCAGCCAAACGTCTTCCCCCGGCTCTGTAATCACTGGTCTGCTGTACATTTCCAAAATACCAACTGTTTTAGATTCCACGTGGAAGTGAGACCTTTCAGTGCTTGTCTTTCTATGCCCAGCTTATTTCATTTAACCTAATGTCCTCCAGGTACATCTGTGTTCCCACCAGTGACAGGACCACACTCTGCTTTGTAGCTGAGCAGCATTCCACCGTCTGTCTTATCAGGCTGTGTCGTTCCGGGAATGTGACATGAAATCTTTGTGCTTCTGTTCTCATCTTTAATAGGATATGACAATGTGTGTGTTTCATAAGAAGAAAATAAATAAATAAAAAGGCATAGCTTTTAGAAAGGTTCCCGACCATGCTTTGTAGTCAATAAGTATTAACTCAGGAAATAATTCTGCTGCAGAATTTGGCCTCGGTGAAGAATTTCAAACTCGCCCTTTGTTCTGAACCTGAACAGCATGGGTGATGGGTGACTGAGGTTGACAAGGTGATTCCGATCGGAAAATGTTCTATTATCTATTTTTTTTTTTTTTTTTAGAGACAGGGTGTCACTTTGCTGCCCTCAGTGGAGTGCGGTGGTGTCACAGCTCACAGCAACCTTAGGTGATTCTCTTGCCTCAGCCTCCCAAGTAGCTGGGACTACAGGTGCCTGCCACAATGCCCCACTATTGTCTCATTATCTACTTGGTTCTATTTGTATATTTGAGACAGAAATTGAATCTTTCAGTTAAATTGCTTATCATCCCAACCAGTTCACTGAATTTTTCTAGGGTTACTCCTCGAAGTCCTCAGCCAGAAAGGTCGTGAGACCTTCTCCTGTCATTTTGACACTCTTTCACAAGGATGCCACGACAAATGAGTCTTTTTGTCTCATAGCCCCCAAATAGAAGCTTCTGTCTTGAGCTTGTAGCAGAAGCAAGGGCCGCAAGGTTGATAATATTCTTTATGCATTTTAATTAATATTCTGATGTTTGTTCCGGCAGGGTTTATTTTCTTCATCTTGTGTCTAAAACAACGAAAGAAACAGACTCTATTTCCCGAGAAAAGTGAGGATTTCAGGGAGAATATATTCAGATATGACGAGGAAGGCGGAGGAGAAGCGGATACGGAGGCGTTCGACATTGCAGAGCTGAGGGGTCCCGCGGTGGTGCGGGGGCGCAGGACGCGGGCAGCCCCCCGGGCGGAGGTCCGCAGCCTGTGCAGACGGTCCCTGCAGGTGCTGGGCCCGGACAGCGCCGTCTTCAGGAAGTTCATCCTGGAAAAGCTGGAAGAAGCCAACGCCGACCCGGGGGCGCCCCCTTTCGACTCCCTGCAGACCTACGCTTTTGAGGGCACGGGGTCGTCAGCGGGATCCCTGAGCTCCTTGGGGTCAGCAGCCTCTGACCAGGATGAAAACTACGATTACCTTAAAGAGCTGGGACCTCGCTTCCAAAGATTAGCGTGCATGTTTGGCTCCACGAGGCAAGCAAATAATTAGGGCTTTTCACCACTACAACGTAAAACAGGATGACACAGATTTGGGCCAAATTGTAACCTCTTGGTAAAGAATCGTGTGTTTTGCTTCTCTGATGGGGGGAGAAAAGCCTGAGTCTATAGAGGTTTCTGATTTCCCAGGAGGAAATACCCCTGGATTGTCTCAAGTTGCACATGCTGTCATTGAACGAGGAGGTGGGAACAGGTGTCACCAGTGAGCTGTCAGGTGCCAGCACAAAGTATCATCTAATGAAAGCACCAATGTACACAATTATGATTTAATAAAAATTAAAATAAATAAATAAATAAATAAATAAATGGCAAACCAAAAAAAAAAAAAAAAAGAAAATTCTCAACATTTCTGAATGGCTAGCGTGACAAAAACACTGAAATTAGGCCACTTAGCTTATTTTATTTGTACTTCTCTCTTTTTTTTTTTTTTACTTTTAGAAAGTGAGAGGAAAACGTTTATGTTTCTTAAGCTCCTGATACTCTAGAGAGACAAACTTTAAGACTTAGGAGAATCCGGTTGACTACACGAAAGGTTAAAAACATTTTCTTTGTGTGATAAGCAGCTTTCTAAGATTCCGGGATTCATTCTAGTTCACTATTTAAAATCCTTGCCAAGACCACACTTTAAAACTGATTTCCAATTTAGACAGATACTTGATATGTATTAATGAATTAAGTTACATAGGATATAAATGCGTATTTTTGAATATTATAGCTAGATTATTTTCATATGAAATGTAAAATATATTTTTATCTTGTCAACATGCAATGGCAAAGTTTATGTCAATATTTACTCATCATTAAATTTAAACTTTATGAAACTGGAAGAAAGTGTGAAAAATGTAAGTGAATTTTTATTTCTACTACAAATTATTTAGATACATTAAAGGAATGTTTATTCTAATTCCAATTGTTCACTCTGAGGGTTGTGGTCAACTGCACTGCCTCACTGCCTCATACCATACACAGAATAAACACAAAGGATTTGTCCACATTGTTTTCTTTATAAGAGCTTAGAATATGACTGATCCTTCACTGTGCCATTTCTTTATTACTGAGTATAAAATTAAGTGCAATAGTTACTTTTATTATAGCCTTATAAACAAAATAAACACTAAGCTGTTGGACAGAAAGCTTTATGGTAACATTTGATAATAATAAAATACTTTAATGTTAATCAACCTTTTAAGAATGATCCCTATTATTATATCCAAATCAAGGTGCGCTTCAAAATTTATAGTTTGAACAAAGAGAAAGTAGTGATTAAAAAGTTCTTAGATTGGTTTATATGATCAGTGTTTTTTTAGCACTTTTTTTTTCTTTTTTTGGCTGGCCCTGGGTTTGAACCAACCACCTCCAGTATATGGGGCAGGCGCCTTACTCCTTGAGCCACAGGCACTGCCTTCATATGATCCCCTTTTATTTACTAATGGCCTGGGGACCAAGCTGAAGCCAATTGGCTAGATATGCTTCAGTCAAATATTTTGAGTAATTTTAAACCACAGAGTAGTTGAATGGTTATTTTTTCTCTGTACTTGGAAGCTTAAAGCATCTATTTTTTCATCAATATGAGCCAGGCACCATTGCATTGATGACATAAATATTATTGCTTTACCAAACCACAATAAAATCAGAATTAGAATACAACATTTAGGAAGATATTAAAAGTAGATGAAAGGACATAAAATATGGTAAATCCTTATGCACTAATATCATTACTAAGTTGTAAAGGAGTAAAAATACTCAACAAAACAAAACGAAACAATAAAACCTTGAAAATACAATAGCGATGAGCATTTTGAGGGAAAATTTATATTTATTTAATATTGGCATAAAAGATGAAAGAGCAGAGTGAAGAAAAATTTCCAAAACTATTCCATGAAGTATTACTCTCTGTATTTAATAAAAAGTGTTATGTCTTGATTGAATAACTGTATAGTATGGTAAACAGCAGACGAAGCAATTCATGGGAAATAGATTAGAAAAAAGAAATGGGGGAAAAAAAAGAAATGGGGCTTTCTGGAGATCATCGTAAAATCTGTAGATGGAGGAAAGCTTTAGAATCAACACATTAAAATGAATAAACAACTTCTAAACATGAACACTGACCAGTACCAATATCATTTTAATATTTGTGTCCAGTGACACTCAGCTGATGTGTTAAATAGATTTGGGTTTAGTTAATAATAAGACTGTCAATCATAGGATATATGATATATAGTAAAAGCTCGTATGGGATTGTATATCTATTTGCGGGTCTTAAAATGGTTCCTTTCAACCATATTAAAAAAAAAAGTATCTGATTCTAGTAGAGAAGTTGCAATTTCCTAGAATGTATACTTTGTAACATATCAATAGCTAGTCTATCTTCTTTCCAGACATAAGGATAGTTGCAAGAACAGAGCTGTTTCCTTAGGTCAAGAATTTTTTGTAAATTTCAAAAAGTCTAAATTAATGCAGGTAATTATGAAAATAGCATAGTTTCACATGATTACCCACGGTGCTTAAATATTCCCTTACTTGTCTCATGGATTTATATGTGAGCTATAAATGATTAATGGTAGAAATAAGAAAATACTGAAAGTCCTTTATTATGGATAGGAATCAGAGAATACCTGCAATGCTAGTTCACTCAGCATGTGGCTTGAGCTGCACAGACCCGTATTTGAATTAGCTCTGTTCTGTTTAGATAACTGAATGAACTTTGCCAAACGTCCTAATCTTTTTGGACCTTTAAAATGAGGTCCCATCTAACTATTCACATAGTTGTTATGAAGTATAAATAATAAGATATGAGGCAAGCGGTGCACACAGTAACTAACACAACATAAGTGTTCAGTGAATAATGGTGTCCTGATGACAGGTGAGGCTAGAACACACAGATCTATTTCTTTTCCAGCACTGAGTCATCCCACCAGCTTCAATGCACAGTCGAAAAATAAATCGACTTCCTGCCTTGACCCATAGACCGTGTATTTCCCTGTATCTATTTATTTCTGCAGTTTCTCCTTCCACTCTCCTCCTCAGTTACTAAAACAATCTTCCTCCAAACACGTCTACGTTTTGCTCCCTCAGTCCATCCACGTATGTGATCACCTGCCATCCACTTCCTGTGGGTTTTGCTTTGCCTTGTTTTTTAATCAAATCACACATCCCCCTGCTATTATTGTTGTCTTGTTTCTTTATTAGAATGTGACCCTTAGTGTGTAAGAAAATGTCAGTCGTATTCCTTTATTATTGCCTAATTTCTAGCACAAAGCAAATGACCAATAAATATTTCTTCAATACTCTCATAATGAATCCAATCTATTTTACTCAATCATGCATAGAAGTCCTATTGGTTGATATGGAATATTAATGTGGAATTAATGTATTTTTAAAAATAGGTTAACACTGAATAGTTACTGGCTCCAGTAAAGATTTTTCAAAAATGTTGTAGAAATTATGTAAGTTTGGCATTTTAACCTATTTGAACTCATTGATATTATTCAGGTATAGGGGGAAAAGTTTGATGATGTTAAACTATTCGATTAAAACAAGTCCTTTGATGATTAAAGTTTCATATGAATAAATGCCCATGAAGTGGGAGGAATATGAATATGTGCCTTGCCTGAGAACCCCACTTCGTTTACCATTTATAGTACAACTCGGTAGCAAGTTTATTGTACCTTTCCCAGGGTTCTCATATATGTTCATAAAGCAATAGAGAGAAAATACAGAAGATGTCAAAAATGAATACACATTTTAAGGAGGGAAAAAACTGAATTAATATGGTAATACTGAAGTCACATTTGACTTCTGCAATTACAAGAGATAATTATTTATTTTAAACTCTGTTAATAATATACAAGATAACAAATGTTATCAAGATCTTTTTTCTTTCTTAAAATGTGTGCGCTTTTCTTGGCACCCTCTGTAAGTGAAAGACAAAGAGCCTAGGGAGATAAATGGAAGAAAGGAACATGTGACTTTATACATATTCTAATATGTCTGTCTGTCTGTCAGTTGACACCGACATTGTGATTTCCTGGAAAAGGAGAGACTCACACTTCAATGGCAAAACAGTTCCTTGGGGAGCTGTTAGAATGTCTTGCTGGCTCTTTTTTCCTAGAGAGCTCTCAAGGTCCCTGGATGATCTGCCTGAAATACCTGGGAAAGGGAAAATGCACTTCCTGGCCTGGGCAAATGAAGCTCCTCGCCTGGGCAAATACCATTTCTGGCCCGGGCAAGTGCAGCTCCTGGCCTGAGCAAGTGCACCTGCTGGCCTGGGCAAATAAAGTTCTTAGCCTGAGCAAACACAGCTCCTCACCTGGGCAATTGCAGCTCCTGGCCTTTGACAGGAGGTGGCTACATGAGCTTCCCACCACATGACATTCCCACAGGTTGAGTGACTGTACCTACAGAAATTTCGTACAGTTGGTGCTGGGAGGGAGCATAAACCAGTCACCTAAAGAATAGGTCCCACCGGTCAAGGAACAACAGGGATCACAAGTCCTCGAGATGTGTCTCTGAACTCCCCATCTCTGTGCCTCAGGAGAGAGGGCCCAGCTTCCAAAGCCGTCGTCACAGAGGGCGCTGGCCATGAAATTCTGCCAGCACCAGAACTAGTACCAGGCCCTTCTCTGTCCTCTCTCCTTTTCTTTCGACATCCCAGAGAAGCAGACACAGCAGCTTGATGGAGACAGGGTAAGAGATAGAACTGACTTTGGTTGGGAGGTTAAGATCATCTAGTAAATGGAAAAAAAGATTTTGTTTTTAATGTTTGAAAGTGACCAGAAACTGCAGAATCGGTCTGACATTTGGCCAAGGTGGGCATCAGAAAGATCAATGCAATTATGTCTAAAACCAAATAAAATAAATTCTTTACCTGATGATCACCTTCAAGTTACAAACTAATAAATAAGCTGGGTACATTAACATGTTAAATCAATTTTAGCATTTCCCATAGTTCAAATAATAATTTAAAATTCAATTTTCTAATATAAACCTTAAGCAAAATATATACAAGTAAATATAATGTGTAATAGTCTTAAAACATGAGAACATATTAATAGTTTACACAGGTTTATTTCATCAACTTCCTTTGTATTTATCATTTTAATATTAAAATCTGGCATGTCCTGTTGACTTCCACCACGCAATTTGATTTACTTTAGCTACAAAAAAAAAAAAAAAAAAAAAAAAAGAAAAGAAAAGAAAAAAAAAAAGCTGGTCATGGAAACTAATATTTTTTATGATTTTATAGAGGTACCAATCAATGCAACGTTTGTATGATTTTATCTATAAAAGGAAGTGGAGAGGATATATTATATTCACATGTGGTAATGTTAAACATTTCCATAATTTTACTTCATTTGTATGCTAGGGAGAGCAAATGGCACATGAAGTTCATTTTCATTATTCTTCAGTTGCTGATGTTCTTTGCAGCACAACCTTGGGCAAGTCATTTAAAACCACCTCTCTCGGTACCTTCATCTGTGCAATGGGGGTATTAGAAATACATAAGTGATAGTGCTGCTGTAGGAATTAACCGAACTAGCATAAAAAGAATATATATCAGCGTCAAACGTATAGCAAATGACATTTTCCTTATGAAAATGTTATGAAAGTAATGATGATCATTATTTTATTAATTTTACCTTTAGAAGGGTTCATAGACCTATCCCCTTACTGAAGTACTAGAATTAGTATGGACAGGAAGAAAAGGGAAGGAAATGAATTAATTCAGGATAATAATTAGCTTCCTCATACTTGCTGCCTCCTCACCTTGACTCTCCCGGGGTAATTTTCTATTACCAAAAGAAAAAATTAATTGCTCAAGTTATACATTATGTATGAGGTGCTCTGATATGGAAAGTCTTTCCTCTATGGCATTTATTTTGGGGACAAAACCCTGCAAATTAATGTAGTAACCAACTTTATGTGCTGAGGTTTTCTAAGTATAGGTATTTTAAAAGAAAACCTGTCAAAAAGAGAAAAAGTTAGTTTATTTTGCTCATTTTAGAACGAAGGGAGAAAATAAATTATTTCTACATTATATTAGAACTTCATAGAAAAAAATAATAAAGAAACTTGCTCATGGCTCCAAAAGAAAGCATTTTAAATATGTTGTTACTATTTAACATCTGACATCATAGTTGTAATTTTATATTAAGAAATAAAAACTAAAATGACCAGCAGGTTGTTCTAATCACCTCTGATGATACGAAATGAAACACTTCACCCCGATCACCTATGCCTGCTTTCTCCTGCTCTTTCTCTTTCAGAAAACGAAAATTAAGGTCATATTTCCGTATGTTCTATGATGAGCAATCATCACTCCTCCTTCTCATCTCTGAGCCAGTTGTGGAGTGCAAGCAAGTTCCAGGCAATTGTCCAGCTAAAACCAACACCACAGTGTTCGGAAACGTCTTTCTTATTCGGAATGACCTCTGTGTTATTCTGGAAGCGTCTTCTGCAGAGCTAATTATTTATTTTTAACTCTGTGAACAATTTGTGCATATTAACACTTAACATATTCAATTTTTATGAAGAGGATTTCACCAGTAATTTGAAAATTGTTTAAGTATTCCTAATTATAAAATAAAATTAGAAGGCGATGCATAGTTCAGTATATTTATTCATAATAACTTACACACTATTAAACTAATATGACCCAATAATATAGATTTGGGGGAACAATAGCACAAATCTCTCTCTTTATAACATATTAGCTACACCCACAATACTTTATTTTCTTTACATAAAGACCAGAAAAGTAAATTGGTAACAAAGGACCTGCTAGGAAAAAGTATGAAATATGAAAATTCTAAGATTTCCTTAAGCTCGTGTTCACTCACCCCAAATATTAAGTATGTAACAAACATCACATATTTTAAGCTAGTAGTGTCTACTACACCAGCAACATCTGGAGCATCTCCAATTGGACTGCTATGTAATTAACCCTGGACAGAACTTAAATACTGGTGCTCTGGCTGAGAAATAATGGTGAAAAACACTTGGAAGGGAAGAGGGGGTGCAGCCAGGGTGAGAAGTAGGTCCTGGAGTGAGACTAGGCCCCCTCCTCACTTCTCAAAGTTACCGCAGCTCTCGGAGTTACACTGCAGGTCAAAGGATGATAATATTAATAATAGGCAGATTTTCCTTTTTTATAGTTTTTCATGAATATACTAAACAAATCTCTTCTCCTAAATCTTGCTCTCTTTAAGCGGTGATAATCACAGGCCCTCTTCTTCATATTTCTTCTAATGAAGTATGTATGGTTATTTCCCCCAGGGTGCTGATAGGGCAGAGAAAGATGGAGTAATTTGCCCGAAGTCAAACTCCTCAAAAGGAGCACCGTGGGCATCTTTGAAGGGTCAGGAGTCAGAAGTGCAAGGGACAGGTGAAACCTACTAAATGCAGAACACAAATGTTTTCACACAGTAAATGAGAAATTCTCATGAATGTCATGTCGAACAGATGTATGAAAATATCTCGGATTGTATATGAAGCCCGCACACTGTACTCCATGATTGAACTAATGTACACAGCTAGGATTCAATAAAAAAAAAAAAAAAAAGGAGCACTGTGGAAACTTGAATTCAAGCAAGCAAGTTGTAGATTCCAGACTTTACCCATCACTACATGCTGGATGTGCATTTACATCACAATTTGGTTATTAGCAAAGCAGCTTATATTATATCTTATACAATAAAAATATAATATACACCATAATTGTTTTGGTGCTGATGATTTTTGATTACTCTAGAATCTAGACTAATGAAATAGAGTCTAGATATAAACACTATGTAACTGTTATATGTATACACCGATGGGTTAAATAGGTGAACCATATCTGTTTCTCAAAACATCTGTCTATTTTTGCCTTATTACTAAGATTAAGTTTCTATCACTCGGTAGAATGCCAGGCATTTTCTTTTCCATTATTGTTACACATCCATTCATTACTTTCTAAACAACCGTAGAAACAGCATACTCAGAACATCTGAGGGTACCAGAAACAAACAAACAAAAACATTAATTATTCAAGGATATTTTTCTTAAATTAGTGTTAAAGTGGGCAGTGGCATACG
The DNA here is from genome assembly GCA_963574655.1 of Perodicticus potto. Classification (NCBI taxonomy): domain Eukaryota; kingdom Metazoa; phylum Chordata; class Mammalia; order Primates; family Lorisidae; genus Perodicticus; species Perodicticus potto. Next base: position 25,544 of record CAUYRH010006524.1, read on the forward strand.
AATCTTCTGTATAAATTTACTTCATACTGCATATCTTATTTTATTTCACAAAGGGAGCACCCAGAAATGCTGTGTGTGATTTTTATGTTGTCTTGAGTAACAAATAAATGATGAACAAACAAAAGAATAATAAAGAAGGTTAAGGCAGGAATAGGAAAACAGAAGCACTAAATTCACACTGGAGAATTCAGAACAACGCCGTTTATCTGCATTACTTTTGCCCCCTTCTCTCTCTTTTTGTTCTTCTTTGTCTTTGGCCATATTTTGGATCACATGTACTTAGTCTAGCTCAGCAGTGATGGTGCCTTTCACCTTGGTATGTGGGGTCATCCATTGGTCAGTCATTAGCTTGAGGCTAGCAGGTGCCTTTTTTTTTTCTCCTTTTTTCCATGTTCTATTCCTCAAGTAGCAACAGGGCTTAACTGTTTTTAAAGAATGATCTTTGAGATTCGTAGAGACGAAGCACTGAGCCCCAAGACTCCAAATCCATGAGTTACTCTGATACTGTTGGTTAACATAAAGTAGAGTTACTTCAGTACACAGGCTTCACGCTCTGAGTTATTTTTCAGCAATATTCTATGTCCTACAAAAGAAAGCAAGATAACCAGTCCAACGCATTTCTTCAACTTTCCCTTCCTGTCATGCCCGTGTCAGGATTTCATGACCTCTGCTATAGCAAAGAATATGGCACTTCTTGATTAAAGAACAAAATGACTGACCAATGGGTGACCCCAAATACCAAGATAAAAGGCACCATCGCTACTGAGCACGGGGTCAAGTTCATTAACTCATGCAGCACATTTTCACATTACTCAGGATTAAAAATGTGAGGAAATTCTATTTTGTTCGCAGATATGTGCAAAAGTGAGTGATTGGTCCCAGTATAAGAGTAACATCCTATTGTAAAGGACTGGGTGTGGTTATAACCTATCAGACTTACATGTTCATTTTCTTGAATTCATAGTCTTCAGCAAAGATTTGAACATAAACAAGTGAGAAATTATAACTGAAAAAATTTTTATATGGAAAAGTATGTATATGTTCATGTGTGTTGCTAAGCAGTCCGTTTGAAGTCTAAAGAAACCAGAATTCTCCCGGAAGTAAGCTGTTCTTATTATTTTTGAAGCAGTGTAATACATGTGTGATTCACATGGGATGTACGTATATAAATTTTAAATGTTTTTTAAGTATGAGTGGTACAGATTTTAAATTGGGTAACGGGGTCTTTTAGTAGGTGTGGGCTGATTTAAAAAATCATACCATAGACTGGGTAGGTTTTAACTAACAGAAATTTATTTCTCACATTTCTGGAGGCTAGACATTTCAAGACCGAGGCCCCGGCAGATTCTGTATTGGTGAGTCCTGCACCTGATTCATACAAGGTGGATCCCAGCTGTGTCCTCACGAGTATAGAAGCAAGGCAGCTCTCTTGGGCTTCGTTCATTGAAGCCTCTAATCCCATCCAGGAGGGCTGCACCTTCTCACTCTAACCACTTGCCAAAGACCCCTCCTCTTAATGCCATCACATTTATGATTATGTTTCAATGTATGAGTTTGAAGGAAAGAGAAATATTCAGACCATAGAAAAGAATAAATATGTCAGTAGCTAAGACAGAGGTAAATACTTTACATTATCCTAAACCTAACTTTGATTTTTACATAATGTGATCTCTGTATAATAGCACATGTGGACAATTTTATCACTCTAGTAGATGAGGAGGCCCTGTCAGCATCCTAAGAGTGCGATCACATCTTTCTTCTCATGTCCAGTGACTGAAACACACAATCTTTCCAAGAATTTTTCTGATGTAGTATTAAAAACCAATAAAATTTTTGTTTCTAATTAAATATTTATTCTGATTTATACATTTTTTAAAAAACTGGCTGACAGTCCTAAACCATACCAGAGATCTTTAAAGACTTGCTGGATAGGTACAAGATTAACATTATTTTATTGTGAGTGATATAATACGCTCTACTACACCAACACTTAAATGTTTAATATAGCTTCAACATTTATATACCCTGTAATAAGTGAACGTAAGTCTACTTCCTTTTTAAGATAAATAAAAGAATACATTTGCTTCTTTTTTGAGCAGAAGGAGCAGGATTGATTCTTAAGGTTGTTTCAAGCTACTTTCTAGTTTTGAAAGTTCTATTCGTCTTTTATGCCACTTTTACTCTTCCATGGTACAGGCTTTTTGTGTTTCCATTGCCAAGCTGGTAGCATCTGGTAAATATAAGAATGGTTCTTATATTTTCAAAACTAAAATACAAAGAAATGGCTTATCCAATGACTTTTCTGAATAGTAAATATTTAGAAAAGTAAATATAAAGCAAAATGCAAACTGGAGTGTATTCTGTTTCACATCATATAAAAATAATATTCATGAGTCCAGCGCTATTACACTATTCAAGAAGATATTTCTCATAATGACATGCTGGTTATTCTAAATGCATGAATTAATTTTTATGAAGAAAACCACAAAAGTAATGCATAGTTTCAGGGATATTGTTAGTCTTAATGCTCTCAGTTATAAATTCAAGAAAATTTGGTGTGTCTTAAAAAGTTTTCTCATCCTGTTAAACATAAAAATATGAAAAAATTAATAGTTTATTATATGGCCTGAAAAAAGAATATGGTGTTTTCATAATAGTTAAATAGTGCAAGCTGGTATTAGGTGGACCCTTTTGCTTTATTGCTGAGGTATGTTCCAAAAAGCACCTTACATCCTGTTAATACCAAATATATTTATTAACAGATCACAGTGTTGCATAAGAAGACCTCTTATCTGAGAATAGCTTTCATTCTTTAATCTATCCTTGATAATGAAGGCAAATTACATTTTGGGGAGAGTTATTTGGAATTCACATGTTGGATGTGAAGATTTCCATCCATGTTTCATAGGGTTTGCATGTCCAAGTCATCAGATGTATCGTACACTCTCTTGTACTTTACTATTTGTTTATGTCTCTCCTAATTAGACCATCAGGAATTTGACTACATGGACTGTGTTTATTTATTTTGTACTTAAATTCCTGCTAAAACAGCTGCAATCTAAGAGATTCTTTTCTGTTTGTATGTCTCTCTCTTTACACACACACACACACAAACACACACAGGCACCTATAAATACACATCAACATTTTTAAAATATTATGTAAAGCAAGAATATGTGTGTGTTTGTGTATATTTGTGTCTATGAAATATAAAAAAAAATGTCTTTGGTATCTGGTCTATGCGACTGTCATCTTCTCTGATCAGGGAATGTCAACTGACACAAAGGAACATTGAAGGAAATCTGGGCCGTAGTAACAAAAAAGCAAATAAAGAATAAGTCTACCAAAATAGAATTCTCTAGTATTTCGGAAGATGGTGGACTTAACATCCAAGCATAAAAGTGGAAAAACATTTCAAATTCCTTACATACTTCATAATCTATAAAGGTCAAGTAAAATCTGATTACTATAGCTGGGCTAGGGAATACTCAGGAACCAACATTTAAAGAAGTTTCGGGCATAAAAATCAGAAGTTTAGTACGCCAAGGGACAAAGACTACAGGGAGGAGTGTAAGGGGTCAAGTCCCTTTGTCCTCCCGGCCTCCTAGATAAAGTTCCAGATGGTACAGGGGAGGAGGGGACTTAGCAGGGCTCTGCTTTCCTCTCCAAACTCTGAGGGGCACCTGCCACCCAAAGTGGCCCAACCCTTCACTGGCTCCTAAAGCCAAAACAAGACAGTGAGACGTGACAAACACACAGAATGGCCTGGCTTGTTATCCTGCCTTTCCTTTGTCTTCCAAATGGGTTGACAGTGTCCGTGTTAAGCTCCCTTGTCCCACGGAGGTCTAGAAGGCAGGTGGACATGCGTGTGGATAAATGGCATAGTTTCACCAGGCAAATTGTCTGGATGAAGGGATTCCTGACAGCTGGGAGAACATGATCTCTGCTTCGGGTGTGTCTGTGAGGATGTTGCTGGAGGAAATCAGCTTTTGAATGAGTAGACAGAGAAAAACGTCTGCTCTTCCCGGTGTGCACAGGCTTCATCCAGAACGGTGAGGGACTGAATGGAACAAGCAGGGGAAGGACAAACTCTCTCTCTTTGATCTGAGACATTATCCGATCTTAACCCACCTCCAGGCACCAGAGGAGGTTCGGCCCTTGGGCTGTCAGCCTCCAGGACTCACTGCAGCGCTCGCCCGCCAGCCTCTGGTTGAGGCCTTCACGCTCAGCCCACATTACACCACTTGTGTTCTTGGTTTTCCTGGGTGCAGACGGTTTATGTGTTTCATGGAGAACTCAGACTAATAACATGGCCTCAATGAGCACATAATTTGCTCACAGTCTAAACATTGAATCGGAGGCATGCCCCAATCTTAAAACACTCTCAGTGGCAGTTTGAGTTTAAGCGAAGCCAAATTGTCTTCAGGTACAAGACAGCTCAGCTCAGTGGCCAACATATCAGCAGACAGTGTAGCAGAAAGGGGATGAATCAAATACAGTAATCTATCTACGCAACAGATCACCCCCAAAGTGTTGAAGTTGTATTTAAGAAAGATAGACAATCTAAAAGAAACATCGAGGCTCTACTTTTCATTTGTTTCTGCACATCTGAATTATAATTGATTTTATTTTTGACCTTCCAACATAAATATTCAAAAAGGGTATTGATTTTATGGTTTCTAACTTAGAACAATCCCAGTCAATTTGATTGCTGTTTTTTACTTGAAATTCCTTACTTAAAATTTATGTTCCCTGATTCAATTTTGGGTCAAAGAACATGCAAATTTTTGAAGTAATAAATCTGCAAAGGGTGAAAATGAAAAAGAAAGAATAGATCAGGAACTATGCCGAGACCTACTTTCAAAGAGCAAATACAGTTAAGTGATTGGTCTCTGTACTCACTCTAGTGCCCATGGTGGAAAGCAGGTAATGTAAAATGCTTTCACTGTAACACCTCTGGATAAAATATTAGAACACGGTGGCAGTTATTAACACTGAATCATTACTACGATCCCGACCTGGTAATTGCAATGTCTATTCCTACTGCTGGAATGAAACTTGACCATGGTCTCCAAAGCTTTAGTAGACAGGTCATTGATGTCATAAACCCCAGCAGGGGGTGCCTTCTTCCCATTTTTGGGAGAGTATGGCTCTTTTTGTACTTTTTGTTAAAGCAAGCACTACCATTGCCAGTTCAGAGAAAAAAAAATGTAATTCGATATGTACAGGCAGGAGGTTCCACTCCATATAGGGTTTACTACATTAAAATCCAAACTTCCTGTGGTTTTCAGATTTGTTGTTTTTTGTTTGCAACATTAATACACATGAATTGGTAGATTTATTAAAATATATGGAAATAACTGGCACTGCACATCCTAGCTTAGGCTTTTAAGAGTGAATCAGAATAGTTATCTTCGTTCATTCTTCACCTGGTTTTTGTTTCTAGTCCTCATCTTAAACATTGTTATTGTTATTAAATTTTAAGCCTTTTAAATTCTGTGAAGGCAGAAAGTGGAAACCTAATTAACACATGTATATGTAAAAATAAAAAAACTAAAATAAATTTAGAAAAAAAGAATATCTAGCTAACATTCCAGTTATGGAAGAGTTTCTGGCCTCGTAAATCATTTCCTATTTATAACATGTCCTATTTTTTAAGGAATTGTTTATAGAACGTTGAGATTTGAAAGCAAAGAGCATCGAGGGGCAGAGCTATTCATTCCAGGCTGGCTCTTGTTTGCCACGTTCTGCAATTCTCTAAAAGCTAAACGCTGCTTCCTACAATGTGCACATTACTCTCCTAGGCGGATTTCAGCCCCAAATGTCCCTTCCCTAATCACTTCCACTTATTTTCCATACTGTATACAGCATTAAGTAAGTCAGAATATTCCATTATGACTTCTAATTGCTTTTCCGAAAGGTGAAATGCTTAAATGTATTAAACATGTTGAACATTACAACAATCCCACTGAGAGGAAGAGAGATTTCAACAGCACCGTCACCTGTATAGAGCAATTCAACATACTTCTCTTCTTCCAGGCAATTTTTAAATTCAAGTAGAAATGTTCTCCTATGTGCTTTTTACAATTAGCCTTTGCCTTAAGACACTGCCCCAGATACAAGAAGATCAGAATAATAATGGCTTTTTAAATAACATATCTTTACAGCGTTGAATTCATAATGAGAGTCAAGAGATACTGCTTTGTAATACTCAAGTAATAGGCAAATATTCTTTGGGGATAATAGACTGTGTAGTTAGATTTCTTAATATTTTCAAAAGTTAGGTCTTACATAGTTAAACAACCGTTAAAGTACTTTGTAAGAAAAGCGTCCCCAAAGTAACCTTCACCTGTCGTAAGTAACAATACGAGGTAAATGAGCAAATTTCATATGATCTCCTGTAACTTAAGTAATTATTTCTTTCAAAGGTTCAATTTGAACGATACTTACGAAAAGCTTTAAAGTGCGAGGTGGATGTGACTCCTACACTGTTCCATATTTTAGGATGCTTCTGTTTAGGAAGTTGTGAGATACAGACCCACACAGAGACATTTGAATGATATTTTCCACTGCATTATCTCATTTTCTCAGCACAATTCTGTGAAGTAATTAGGGTAAGTGTGTGTGTGCCTAGTAAGGGGAAGGAGACACCCAAAAGACAGTGAGAACCCGCAGAGATGGAGTCTCATCCCAAGTGCTCTCCCATGAGGAAGCCAGAACTCAAATTCAACTTCAATTTATTCACCAATCAATAAACATTTGCTGAGCACCCATTCGGTGCCAAACACTTTAGTAGATGCTGAAAAAAAAAACAAAAAAACCCCAGAAAAACTAAAATGTTCAATACCCCAAAACACTACATTCAAAAGATGAGTGTGCAACAACATTTTTATCATAATTGAGATGCCATTAGAGGTCAATGCAAAGTGAGTTAGGAAGACAGAAGAGAAGCGAGTCACCGCAGCAGGGGGTGGGGAAGAACAGCCTCATGAGGAGGGAATATTTGCCATGATCATTGACACGATCTTAGCAGGTGTGACACCATGCTTCTTACACATGTACCTACCACATGGGAGAAGCTCTGTGGATATTGGACAGACCCCGTTAAGCCAACAGGTTCACACGAATTGCCTTAAAACCAGTCCTGGGCTACATACGTGAGCAGGGAATCCTGGTTGTGGTGCTGCAGCATTGCAGCCAAACAAATGCAAACCCTTCTGGGGTGAAACCGCTCACACAGCAGAGGGAAGTCACGTGCGACATCACCGTAGGGGCGCCCTTCATTTTGCAGTTAATGAGGCATGTAGTATTTGACTTATGAGACCATCACAAATGTTTCTCTCCCCCAAGAAAATTCTTAATATCGTTTATGTTGAAAAACAATCTTAGATAGTACAAAATTTCCATGGGCAACATATTCAGTTTTCCTAGTATTAACTCTTTTCATTAGTATAGTGCATTTGTTATAATTCATGACCCATAATGATACATTATTAATAAATCTCATTCTTTATTTCGATTTTATTAGATTTTTTTATCTGTTCCAGGACACCATATCACTTAAAGTTTTAAGTCTTCTTAGAGTCTTTGTGGCTGTAACAGTTTCTAAGAATTCACTGTTTTTTTGTTTGTTTGTTTTGCAGTTTTTGGCCAGGGCTGGGTTTGAACCCACCACCTCCAGCATATGGGCCGGCGCCCTACTCCTTTGAGCTACAGGTGCCACTCAGGTTTCACTGGTTTTGATGAGATTGACAGTTTGCAGGAGTATTGGTCAGGGATTTTGTAGAATGTTCCTCTGTTGAGATTTGATTTACGATTTTTCATTTTTTTTTCCTCTTAATAGTCACCTTTGCAAAATGGAATATTTTATTTTGGTAAAATATGGTTGGAAAGAATTGATTTCTTAACAATATTGTCATCTGTTCCGTGAATGAACATAATCTCTCTCCATATTCAGATCTTTGTTTTCTGTTATCAGAATTTTGTAGATTTCCACACATTTCTAAAGTTCTTAAGAATTTAAATTTTGGAGGTTGCCACTATAAAAGTCATTTGCTATTTATAGATTTATAGATTAATACATTTCAATTTTATTTTCTTATTTCTTGGTACTGTTTTATCAGAAAGCAATTGACTTTTGTATATGATGCTTGTATCTTTAGTCCTTTCTACATTTTCTCATTAGTTCCAGGATTTTTTTTTTTTTTTGGTTTGTTTGTTTTTCATTGCCTGTGATTTCTTATACATGCAATTATATCATTAGTGAAAAAAAACATTTAATTTTTTCCTTCCCAGTCTGTATGCTTCTTATTTTTTTCTTGCAAATTACAATGGATAAGAATTACAATATTAAGTTGAAGAGGAATGGTGAGGAACATCCTTACCTTTCCTTAGTTAGTGTGAAAAAGTGAAAGAGTTCAGTTTCCCAACATTAGATGTGATATTAGCTGTTAAATTTTTGTTGATATACTTCATCAAGCCAATGAACTTATTCTCTATTTCCCTTTTGCTAAGAGTTTTTACCATGAATGGAAATTGGATTTTGTGAACTATTTTTTCAGCAACAACTGATATTATTATGTTTTTTATTCTTTTATTTGCTGTTGGGATGGGTTGCATTTATTGATTTTCAAATGTTGGACCAATGTTGTATACTTGAAAAAAGTCCTATGTGTTCCTGGAGTATAAGTCCTTTGTACGTTGTTTTGCTAATATAATTGCCCCCCGTGTCTGTAGAGGATTGGTACCACGACTCCTAGCAGATACCAACGTCCACAGATGTTCAAGTCTCTTACATAAAAAAAAATAATTATTTTCATTCAACCTATGCACATCCTCCCATAATTTAAATCATCTCTAAATTACTTATCTAATAAAGTGTAAATGTTATGTAAATAGTTGTGATACTGTATTACTTATGGAACAATGACGTGGGAGAAAAGGTCTGCCCATGTTAAGTACAGTCATAATCATCCACTTTTTTCCCCTCGAATATTTCCAATTTGCAGTTGGTTAAATCCATTGACATGGTACAGGCAGATACAGAGGTGACGGTGTCTGTTTTTAAACATTGACTTGCTAGTAATATTTTTAGAACTTTTGCATTATTGTGCATAAGAGATATTAATCTGTAGTTTTACATTCTTGTCATATTTTAATCTAGTTTTGATATTAGATTAACACTGATTTCATAGAGTGACGGCAGAATTAGTTTGGAAGTGTTTCTTTTGCATCTATTTTCTGGAAAACATGGTAGAGAATTGATATCACCTTTTTAAAAGTTAGGTTATAATTTTTTAAAAAATTAAAAAGGAAAAGAAAATAACAAAAGGTAAAATTTATAAGTTAAATCAGCTAGGCTTCATATTTTTTCTTTTGTAAGTTTATTAATTGTGTTTCAACTTTATATATATATAAAAGCATTATTAATTATGTTTCCATTATATATATGGGTATATAATTATGTTAAGCTTATTAATTATGTTTCCATTATATATATGGGTGTATATATATATATATATATATATGTATATCTTTATCTAGGTATCTGTATATAGATATATCTTTACCTTGTGTGAGTGTCAATGAATTGGTCTATTTTCTCTAATTCATCAAATTTGTGATCATAAAGTTGTTTATCCTATTTCATTCTTGTCTTTTTAATATCCATAAATTAACAAATCTTACTCTCTCATTTCTGATATTAGTATTTTATATCTACTTTTTTCTTTTCTTGGTTGGTCTGGCCAAAGATTTATTCATTAGATTGATCTTTTCAAGCAGCCAGCTGACCTCTGTTGTGTTTGTTTAAATTCGATTCATTTCAGATCTGATTTTTATGGTTTCTTGTCTTTTGACCACTTTAGTCTTAAATTGCTTCCTCCTGTTTCCTAAGGTGGAAGCTCAGATTATCGATTTTTGATGGGTCTTCTGTTCTAACATATAAATTTAAAGCCATACAGTTTATTCTAAGCATTGATTTTGCTGCCTCCCCCAATTTTTATAAGTTGTATTTTATTTTAATTTAATTCAAAATATTTGTTAATATTTTGATATTTCTACTTTGATTTTAATAATACCTTTCTGCATTACCTAGCCATGTAATTTCAGTTCCGCAAGAGAACTTCCTTTGCAGAATTTCTGTTTCTTAAAATGTATTAATTTGTTTTTAATAGCCAAGAATGTGGCTCAAAGAATGTTGTATAAAAGGCTGAGTCAGCTCTCTCTCTCACTCTCTCTCTCTCTCTATATATATATACATAAAATATATATATATACATATATGTATAGGTGTGTATATACACACACACATATATACATACTCACACACATATACATTTTTTTTTTTGCTTTCACTAGATGGAGTATTCGATAAATGCCTATTATTGAACAGACCGGTACGGTTTCTCAGATCAACTATATGATAACTGGTTTCCTGCCTGCTGGAACTGTCAGTTGCTGAAAATGCTTCACTACAAAAATAAATTGTGGATTTGTCTATTTCTTTAGGTCTATCAATTTTTGCCTCACACATATCTAGATAGACACACATTAAGGATTGTTATACCTTCTTAGAGAACTGAGCCCTCGGTCATCACAAAAACACTACTTTCCCCATCCCCTTACTTCTAAGTCTTTAGATATTTAAAGTAAGTATCTCAGATAAAATATATGATGGATCTTTTTTTATCCACTGTTACAATCTGTATTTCTAGTTAACGTATTTATATCATTCATATATAGAGCGATGTCTGATGTATTTGGATTAGTGTCTATCTTATTTTTAGTTTCTTTCTATTTATTGCTTCAGATTCCCCTAGTGTCCTTCTTTTAGTCTCCTTACGTAGAATCTGTGCCTGGGCATTCTTTCACCTATAATCCTTTGCTGCCTACGGGCCTTCTGATAATGTGCTAATAAGCTGAGAGCACCATATAATATTACATGTACCTCTCAGTTTATAACTGATCTTTCTCAGAGGCCCCAAGGCCCTGTGTTGTGACCTTCACCAGTATTTCCTAACTACTCTAGTCCTTTAGGCGAGAAAGCAAGATAGTGGAGCCTAGAGCCCTTGTCCCTAGGCATGACTGATCTCTGGCAAAGTCTTCTTTCATTAAGAGTATGCCTTGGAAGAATGTTCCGGCTCTGTGAAACTATTCAGTTCTATAGGCCCATGGAGAACATTCTGGACATATTTTCACAATAGTTACTTTTCCTCTCCCACTGCCTGAAACACACAGATATTTTGACATGTTTTGTTTTTGGCTCTTTACCATGAAAACCTGTTGAGTTCCTTAAGTGAAGTCCACAAAAGATTGCAGATGGAGGAGTTTCTCCATCTCTCATCCTCTTACTAGTCTGCAAACAGCCTCTAGCAATTTGTTCAAATTATGGTTCCAGTGTTTTTCCAAGTAAGGCGATCTTGATTCTCTGGATTAACCACTCTCCAAATTTCAGAGTGGCAGTTTACCCTGAAACATCCGTTCTCTGATGAGTTCAGTCAAAGTCACCAATGTTCAGTTTTTGTTATTATTTTTTGTAAAAATGGGAGTGACATTTGTACCTTTTGGTGGTGGAGACAGAAGTGTCTCCTTAAAGTTTTAATTTCGGAAATGAATGGTAATCACTGAACAGAAATAGAAGTTCATTGATGAGAATAATAATTAAGAAACATCCTGAGTAGTTTTGAAAGAATTAGTACCTGATTATATAAATCTGAAAACATCCATATTTAGTGATACAAAATGATATCGTGCAAAATGATACAAACAATAAGAGTAAAATGCCCTTATGTAGTAAATAAGATGTGTGAGGTAACAATTCTTGGCTCACTTATATTTCTGTATATTTTAGGGAGAGAGATATTGATTGTTTGCAGTTCTGAAATAATCTTTTCGAAGATGTGTTGTAGCAAACATCCTTGGAAGACAGCGGTAGTTTTTCAGTCACAAACAAATGTTGAATTTGCTTGTATCCTTGGGGGGCAAGATTGCATCTCCCAACAGAGGAAATAACTATCTAAAAGATTCAGATTTCCTAAACTGAAACGAAGTTCCCCAACTCAGGATTCCTCTGCTGACACGTGACCCAGTGAATGTGCAGGGGTCATGCAGAACACTTTATACCACTGTAAGAAATTATCTTGGGGGACAGCCTCAAATTTTGACATGCTCTTCCCATGAGTAACAAAGTATATTGTCCTTGAACCTGGAGTTTCATGTCTTCTGCTAGTGTCTGAAAAATTGTAACAGACTACCTTGTTGGGTTTCAAGAGAGTAAATTCACTACATAACAATACAGTATGAAGAATTTCATCCAATCAAATGGCTTTTAACATGGTAACCTACACGATGTATTTTATCTTGTATGAAAATGATACAACACTAAATTTTTTATACACTGATGTGCATACACTAGGACAATCTAAATTATACTAGAGTAACCAAGAATATAACAAAACTTTTAACTTTCTCTGAATTCTTATTAGGACAATTACTTTTAATTTTCTTATTATCTTGAAATTAAGGAAAGTTTAGGCATAATTCTCAAGTATTTTAATCATACTATACACTAAAATTTAAAACATTATGATAATCTTTCTATGTGATATTTTAGATACATTTATATCTAATCTAAAATAAAAATTATGAGTAAAGTTATATATAATTTAATTTGAAATTAATTCATTATGAATAGTGAATGTACAACAAGAAAAAAGTGTATAATTCTAAGATAATATGCACACTCTTTGGCCTGACTTTTATAGGCTTCACATCATCATCATTATTATTATTATTATTATTATTATTATTATTATTATTTTTGCAGTTTTTGGCCGGGGCTGGTTTTGAACCCGCCACCTTCAGTATATGTGGCCGATGCCCTACTCTTTTGAGCCACAGGCACTGCCCAGGCTTCACATTATTATTATGCTGTAATTTAAAGTTGACTGTGGCCCTTGTGAATTCCAGAGCAATAGTAAGCAAGTTTTACTTGCTGTGCATATGGTCTCTATTGAAACTATAAAACTCCACCTCCTAGTATTACAAGCCATTGACAACACATAATTATTTAGTTCAGATAAATGTGGGGATAAAATTAGATTCCATAGTTTGTGTTTCCAAGGTTAAAATCTGATTTATAGGTGTGTCCCACACCCATACACCCATGATGATACATAAATTAATAGGCGTTGCTATGGCCCAATAAAATTTTATTTGTAAAACCAGGCAGCTAGTCCACTGACTGGTTTTATAAATAAAATTTCGCATAGTATTTCCTATAGTCCCATAGTTTTCCAACATTTATGGTATTTTTTAAAAATCTAATACATTGACATATATTGTTTGGTTATTTAGTGATTTAAATAATGATTTCCTTTCAATGTTCTGACAGTTAAACAATATGATTTGAAATCTGCCAATTTTCCTGATTATGTTCCAAAGGACAGGTTCTATTACTGATTCTATCAGTTACAGGTAGGTAACTTTAACCTTCTACTTTTGTTTATTGCTATGAAAAAATCAATTATAGTAATATCTATCTAAAACAAAAGGCTAGAATTGAGAGTATAAATTAAGTTGTCATAATCTCTTTGGATTTATTTCAGTTTCTTTATAGGAAATCATTTAAAAAAACTGCTTCATATAATCTGAGATGTTTTTGGAAGTCACAATTTAAAACTGTACCCCCAAAATATATAGTAAATGATAAGATACCTAATTTGCAAACTTTTTCTATTACTATAGCTAGAAAGCTTAGCATGCTTTATGTCTAGCTAAGTATCCTCTAAGTTCTGATTAGGCATATTCCAATGGATCAATAGACTTTTCAATCAATTAATCATTTGACTATCCATGCCATTTTTATTCCTGGTTTTCTGGTATTTTTACTCTCCTTAAAGAAGATGCTTCTTTACAACCAATTTGTCAGCCTGCTCTACTTTAACTTGGCTTGGTTAAGAGTACATGACTTTGAAATAACCTAGATTTTTAGCATATAACTCCACACTTCATCCATAATCTCTCCCAATGCAGCCATTTCTCTGAATGGACACTTTCAGTAGAGTGATTATCATATACATTACTTCTCATAAAATACAGATCTCGGTAAAGTAGTGGCCATCCCTGTCATTTTTTTAAAGCAAAACCTGTAGATCATTTTTTTCTTATATAATTTAACAGCGAAGTGGGTTTAATGCTTTACTAAAGGATTACAGAAATTGTTCTAAAACATGAATTTGTCAGGATGTAACTACAGTATTCTTATGGGAAATTTTATTTTGAAACATGGTCCAGTGTGAATCAGTCTACTTGGTTTCAAAATGAATACTAGGAAAGCGTATTCTGAAATAATTTTAAAGCACTTTCTCTATCCACATGCACTTTTCAGAGACTTCTAAATGCACCAAGAAGTATATTTAGAAAAGGGATAAAATGCAAGTCACTTCATTTGCAGAGTCCCACAGTGACACTTTGCAGGGCATACGAAGATACAGGGGTTATTTTTCTTTTTTATCACTGGTTTGCTTTGATTATTTTATTCATATCTATTACTCCTTTCTGAATCGATCCTAATTTATGATGCCAAAAAGTTATCTCTTTAATAATCACAGAGTACAGTACAGAACTGTGTGCTTAATAGGTGATCAATGAAATCATAAATTAGATTCCTAGGATAGGTATAAATTATCCTTAAGAAATTCACTTATCCAAAAAGATGAACGATTGAAGCTAGGCTGAGAGAGGATTGCTCTTTTTGGGTCATAGACGCCTTCTATTTCAAGTTAACAAGAATTAAATGAACTGCGGCAGCCTAAATGTTATCATGCATTTATATTGCATGAATTTATACCAACATTATTTTACATAGTCTGTGTCAAACTTGGGAAAATGTGACAAGCAGCTGAAAGATTCTCCATGACTTCCAATAAATTAATGAAAGATTTGAATTTGACAAGTGCCAAAATAAACTTATCTAGTAAACTGGCTAAAATCACAACATGAAGAGAATTTTTAATGGTATACAATTTAATTCTTCGATCTCTCAGTTTGATTGCGTCTGATAATTTGATAACATATCTTTTTCCTTTTAATCAAAGTCTTGGATAATATGAAGCTGTCAAATTTAATAATAGGTTTCAAAGACCATTAGTATCATACCTTATGGTATCAACTAGGGAATTCCATTTAGGTACTTCGAGGAGCGTGTGATACACTTTCTAAAAACATTTATCCAAAGCCTATTTTTTTCAGCAGCATCCACAAAAATGTTATAAGAAACATTGTCAATTGTTTTGTTGTTAAAATCAGATGCATTAGGGCGGCACCTGTGGCTCAAAGGAGTAGGGTGCCGGCCCCATATGCCAGAGGTAGCAGGTTCAAACTCAGCCCTGGCCAAAAACTGCAAAAAAAAAAAAAAAAAAAAAAAAAAAAAAATCAGATGCATTATTTACTTACTTTATGTCCTCATCATGTGCTGTATAATTACTAAACATAAATTATAGGATTGAGTGATACTGATGTTTGATTTTCATCACTCTTGGTAAATCAAATGACATAAAATTTGAATTGGGAAATTAAATGCATAAGAATTATTGGAAGATTTCATTTGCAAAAGTCTGGAAGAAACTTTGCTAGAGTTTCCTTTTCGTTTTTAGGAATCAGAGGGTTATCAGATTTTCAGGAAAATGTCAGTGATCACAGATACCTATAGAGCTTGACAGGAATTTTGCATAAAAAAATAATTAAATCTGGGAACTTCAGAATATTACTTCTACAGAAGCCCATGAGTATGCCCATCAGTAGTGGAATAATCACTTGTATTCTTCATCTTTCACCTTCTAGAATTCACCTAACCGCTTTTTGTTGGTAGAGTTAAAATTGAAACAATGAAGATGAAGGAAAAGTTCAACCCATTTAGGAAATTAAGCACAGTTTAGGCAATATTGGACAGAAAAATAAAAAAAAAGAAGAATAAGAAAAAGAAACAGTTTCCTACAAATGGTGATTTAATACAAAAAAATTATATGCTAATTTTTTTATAATACTGGGGAAGTGAAGGAATGTAATATTGCTAGTTCTCAATTTCAAAATTCTTTGATTTTAGGAAATCGCTAACATACAAAAGCACAAGGAAATTTCTGACAATATTCTCAACTTCTTATAAAACCAGATGGAAATTTTCAGGAAAATACCAGAAAAGTTACACAAATTGATATCTGTCAAAAATCCATGCTCGTGCCTGGGGCCATTGATGGAGAATTAATGGTTTCGACTTGTCTTCTGCCATACAAATTGGTTTTACTTTTCTACTTTTCAAACTTTTCATTGGCAAAACCTCACCCCAGAATGTGCCAGCAATATTCCAGTCCCTAAGATTCCAAAGAGTGCCAGGAAAATATCGGCAAGATTGTTTGTTGAAAGATGCAGTTTTCTCCGTTTATCACCCACCTCTGATCCATTATCAAGTTCGTTTAAGTCTACTTCTTAAACCGATCTTGAATACATATATTCACTTGTCTCCACGTGACCATTATCATTCGATTACAAATCACCATTCTTTCTCATATGGACTATTGCAATGAATCTTCACTGGTCTCTAAATCTTTCTAATGCTGGATTCATCTTCCTCAAAGTTTGTGAACTGCCAAGGTCATTGTTCTCAGGTGCTCATCGTAATATGTTTCGACACTACTCAGGCAGCTCTGTCTTCCTCTGCACTAAAGTAAAAACAAACTCCTTAAGATAAGACCATCAATAACAAAACCAGCACTTATTCAACGTTTGCTATGTACAAGAAGTATACCAAGGATTTTCTATTTGCTATCTGACACATTAGAAATGTCATCAGAGGTAAATATTCTTACTATCTCTATGTTGTCAATGAGGAATGAAAAAAATGATTTAAACAGCTTATTTAAGGCCATCCAGTCAGTATGAGAACTAGTCATGGGCTGCACGCACTCCTGTACTAGCTACTCATTTTTCCAAGAATTTTCTCTCTTCTTTCACTTACAATGTTCCAGACGTCATGAGTTTCTTTCATTTCTTGCACTTATTTACATTATCTTTACGTATTTTCTTGCACATATTATTTATTCTCTGTGAAATAACTTTCCTGTTATTTATGACTTGTTTTTAAAGCCCTGTTTTAAATATCTCCTCAGAAGGGAAATTTCAAATGATTCGATGATTCTATTCCAAGCATGTCTTTGATCTTTACTTTCTTTCTTTCTTTTTTTTTTGAGACAGAGTCTAACTTTGTCATTCTCAGTAGATTGCCTTGGCATCACAGCTCACAGCAGCCTCTAGCTCTTGGGCTTAGGCAATTGTCTTGTCTCAGCCTCCTGAGTAGCTGGGATTACAGGCACCTGCCACAACGCCCGGCTATTTTTTTTTGTTGCAGATTGGCCCGGCTGGGTTCGAACGTGCCAGTATAGGGGGCCGGCACCCTACTCACTGAGGCACAGGCACCGCCCTGATCTTTATTTTCCATATATCTTTTTAAAAAATGTTCCATAGTACTTGTCATGATTTTTAATTATATATTTCTTTTTTTGTTTGTTTGTTTTTTGCAGTTTTGGGCCAGGGCTGGGTCTGAACCCACCATCTCCAGCATATGGGGCCAGCGCCCTACTCCTTTGAACCAAGGCACTGCTTGTTTTTTAATTATATATTTCATTGTTTAATTACTTATTTTCTGTTTCACCAAATGCACAGTTAATTTTAACATAATCTCTTTTCTCAAGCACTAGCAACTCTGCACCTCGACCAGTGTTACCTACAATGTGGTCACTCAGTGAATAGTAATGAATGAACAAATGGGGATCTCAGAGGTTTGAATTTGTGAGTCATACAAAACTTAGAAGATTAACCATCCAGTGATTCTTAGCATCAAACTTATGTCCTGGATTGAATGTCCCCATTTTCCAAAAACTGTTCTTAATAGTGGCACGTTTTCACATTTTCTAACAGTTACACCAAATTTAAGGCATTATAAGATCCTAGTCTCTCATGCTCCAGTGATAGATTATGGAAATCTTCCTGATCCTAACTAGGTGAATTCAAAAGCTCAGAGATGGTGGGGAGAACCAACCCTGAACTGTCACTATTGCACAAGAAGATAGGGAAAGGGGAGAGGGAGGGAAGGGGAGGGAGAGGGAGGGTGGGGGGAGTGAGGATAGAGGGCGGGATCACACCTGTGGTGCATATTTGAAGGGTTAGGAGAAACCTTCTAAATACGGATCAAAATTGTTCTCACAAAGTAATGAGAAGGTCTCTTGAATGTTATCGCAATCAGGTTAATGAAAATATCTCTGATTGTATCTGAAGCCCGTACACTGTACCCCATGATTGAATTATTGTACATAGCTATGATTCAATAAAAAAATAAAATAAAAAAACAAAACAAAACAAACAAAAAAAAAAGAAATGAAGACTACCTTTGAGGTGAATAACAGAAATGAAGACTATCTTTGAGGTGCTCATGAGTAAACTTGAGGAAAGAATCTCTAGGCTAGAAGATATAACAATAGAAACTTCTAAAACTGAGAAGCAAAGAAAAGAAAGATGAAGAAACAGAACTGAATATCTAAGAACTGTGGGACAACTACAGAAGCTGTGTCATACATGCAAGGGGAATACCATAAGAGTAGGAAATAGAGAAGAGAACAGAGGAAATATTTGAAACAATGAGACTGAGAATTTCCTCAAAATTAATGCCAGGCACCAAACCATAGGAAATGTAGAGAACAGCCGAGAATGCAGGGAATGCAGATCCAGGAAATGCAGAGAACAGCAAGCAGGATAAAAGGCAAAAATCAAGCAAATAAACAAAACAAAACCAAAAGAAAAAAAGAATCAAACAAAACCAGAAAAACTACACCAAGGTATATCACAGAGAACCAAAAAGAAATTTAAAATATTAAAAGAAACAAGAGGACAAAAACTTCTTAACTCAGAATAGACTCTCTACAGAAGCAAGAACTCCAGAGGCCTAAGATCCATGAGGCACTCGGGTGTCCCCCTACCAGCTGCCCACACTGGCTTTTCTGCAGCTCTTGCTATCGGTCCATGGGGCTCCCATGCTGAACCACGTCAAGGAGGTCTGGCCCAACCTCTTCCTGGGAGATGCGTACACAGCCTGGGAATAGAGCAAGCTGGCTCAACTGGGCATCACCCATGTTGTAAATGCTGCTGCAGGCAAGTTTCAAGTGGATGGGTGCCAAATTTTACTGAGGAATGCCCTTGGAGTACTATGGTATTGAGGCTGATGACATCCCCTTCCTTGACCTCAGTGTCTACTTTCTGCCTGTCGCTCTGTACATCCAAACTGTTCTCAGTGTTTCCCAAGGCCGAGTCCTGATACACTGTGCCATGGGGGTAAGCTGCTCTGCTACACTTGTCCTGGCCTTCCTCATGATCTGCAAGAACATGACACTGGTAGAGGCCATCTAGACGGTGCAAGCCCACCACGATATTTGCCCCAATTTGGGTTCCTCC
The DNA here is from genome assembly GCA_963574655.1 of Perodicticus potto. Classification (NCBI taxonomy): domain Eukaryota; kingdom Metazoa; phylum Chordata; class Mammalia; order Primates; family Lorisidae; genus Perodicticus; species Perodicticus potto. The sequence continues at coordinate 45,044 of CAUYRH010006524.1, forward strand.
CACAGTTCCAGGTTCTGAATGTGTTTTTTTTTTAAAAAAAAAAAAAACAAACAAAAACTTCTTTACTATAGAGGAGCAAAAATAAGAATTAACTATAACTTCCCCTCAGAGACCATGCTTACAGGAGAAGAGAGTAGAGTGAAATATTTAAAGTGCAGAAAGAAAAAACAGCAACCTAAAATTCTACATTTTGTGAAATTATTCTTCAAAACTAAAGGAAATATTTTCTCAGAAAAAAAATTGAGGGAATTTTCTACCAGTAGACCTGGTTTCTAGAAATGTTGAAAAAAGTTCCTCAGAGAGAATGAAAATAATATACTTCAGAAACTCAAATCTACATTTCTTTATAGAGAAATGAGTGAAGGTAAAGTAAAGGTTTTATTTTTTATTATTAAATGATCTAACAGATAATAGTTTGTCCAAAAATAATAGTAACAAAGTATTTGAGTATGATTATGTATGTCTATGTGTATATGTGTATGTATGTGTGTGTGTGTACACATCGTTTTATATATATATGTGTGTATATATAATTACATCTCAATGAAATGAATGACAGCAATTATACAAAGAACAGGAGGAAAGAATTTTGAATTTGTTCTTATAAGGTACTTGTACTGCTTGTGAACTGGTATAGTGGTATTTGAAAGTGGACTTGAGCCAGATGTGGTGTCTCACACCTGTAATCTTAGCACTCCAGGAGGCTGAGGTGGGTGGATTGCTTCAGCTCAGGAGTTCAAGACCAGTCTGAGCAAGAGCAAGACCCATCTCTACTAAAAATAGAAAACTAGCTGAGAGTTGTAGTGGGGATCTGTAGTCCCAGCTACTCTGGAGACTGAGGCAAAAGGGTCTCTTGAAGCCAAGAGTTTGAGGTTGCTGTGAGCTATGCCGCTATAGCACTCTACCCAGGGTGACAAATTAAGATTCTGCCTTTAAAAAAAAGAAAGTGTACTTGAATTAGTTGTAAATGTATACTGCACACTTTAGGGCAACCAATAAAAAAACTAAAAAGAAAAAGTAAAAAAAATTTTTTTAAGAAAGGAAAGGAAATAAAATAATTTAAAATGTTCAATTAACACTATGAAAGGCAGAGCCAGGCATGGTGGCTTACACCTGTAATCCCAGCACTCTGAGAGGCTGAGGCAGGTGGATTGCCTGAGCTGACAAGTTCAAGACCAGCACTGAGGAAGTGCAAGACCCTGTCTCTAAAAAAAAAATAGCTGGGCGCTGTGGTGGGTGCCTGTAGTCCCAGGTACTTGGGAGGCTGAGACAAGAGAATCACTTGAGCCTGATTTTGAGGTTACTGTGAGATATGATGCCACTGCACTCTACTGAGGGTAACAAAGTGAGACTCCATCTCAAAAAACAAACAAAAAAACTACGAAAGGCAGAAAAATGTGGAAGACAAAAATGGGAACAAAGACAAAGGTAATAAATAGAAAACAGTAACAAATATAGTAAATACCCATCCACATTAAATAACTCTTTAAACAACAATAGTCTAAATATAACAATTAAATACAGAGATTGCCACAATAAATCATAAGACAGGACCCAATTATATGTTGTCTATGAGAAACCCACTTTAAATATGAAGATAGATGCATAAAAAAGTAAAGGCATGCAAAAGTTATACCATGCTAACACTAATCAAAGAAAACAGGAGTAGCTATATGACAGAGTAAACTTTAGACAAAGTGGACTTTAAAGAAAGAAAATGTGTCATAAATAATGATAAATGGGGCCAATATTCCAAGAAATCATAATAATTCTTAAAGTACGTGTGTCCAACAAAAGAGCTTCAAAATTTGTGAGGCAAAAGCTAATAGGCCTTCCAGGTAAAATAGATTAAACTATTATTATAGTTGTAGATTTTAAGACCTCTTTATCAGGAATATACAGATCTAGCAGGCAGAAAATCAGTAAAGACATAGTTGACCTCAACAACACCATCAATGAACTGGATATAAATGATGTCTATATTTTACTTCATACAATAATAGCAGATTACACATTTTTCGCAAGCTTACAAGAAACATTCAGCAAGAGAGAACATATTAAGTTGAAAAAAATAGAAATATCGGAAAAATGCCTGCTTTCAGACAATGAACTTAAACCATAAATCAATACCTGAATGACAACAAAATAACCCCCAAATATGTGAAGATTAAAAAACACATGTCTATGAGGATCTTGAAACCAGGCTGAGCAAAGTGAGACACCCTGTCTATTAGAAAAAAAAAAAAAGGTGGTCAGGCGTTGTGGCAGGCACCTGTAGTCGCAGCTACTTGGGAGGCGGAGGCAGGAGACTTACTTGAGCCCAGGAATTGGAGGTTGCTGTGAGCTGTGATGCCACAGCACTCTATCCAGGGTGACAGCTTGAGGCTCTGTCTGAAAAGGAAAGGAGAGGAGAGGAGAGGAGAGGAGAGGAGAGGAGAGCAGAGGAGAGGAGAGGAGAGGAAAGGAAAGGAAAGGAAAGGAAAGGAAGCTGAGCATTGTGATGGGTGCTTGTAGTCCCTGCTCAAGGATTGCTCAAGCCCAATAGTTTAAGGTTGTTGTGAGCTATGATGCTAGGGCATTCAACCCCAGGGCAACTAAGCAAAACTGACTCAAAAACAAACAAACAAACAAAAAACACCCTCTCCCCCCAAAACCCACATGTTTAAGTAACACATGGGTCAAAGAAGAAATTACCAGAGAAATTTTAAAATATTTTGAATGAAGTGAAAATGAATCAACATCAAAATTTGTGAGATACTGAAAATGCAGTGCCTACAGGGAAATTTTTAGTTTTGAATGTATACGTTAGAGGAGATGAAAGATCTAATCAATAGGAAGAATCGATGAAGCTGAAAATAGGGAATCAATAGAGAAAAATTAATAAAATCAAAAGATTGTTCTTTGAAAAGATCAATAAAATTGATAAACATCATTGAGGCTAAGAAAAAAGAAGATGTAAATTACTAACATAAGAAATGCATAAGGCTCATCACCTGTAGCTTAGTGGTTAGGGTGCCGGCCACATACATGGAGGCCGGTATGATGGGGCCTGGCCCGGGCCTGCTAAACAACAATGACAACTCCAACCAAAAAATAGCCAGGTGTTGTGGAGGGCGCTGGTAGCCCCAGCTACTTGGGAAGCTGAGGCAAGAGAATTGCTTAAGTGTCAGAATTTGAGGGAGCTATGATGCCACTGCACTCTACCAAGGGTGATAAAGTGGGACTCTTGTCTCAATTAAAAAAAAGAAAAGGACTTTCAGGCAGCTCATGTAGCTCAGTGGGGAGGATGCCAGCCACATACACTGGAGCTGGCAGGTTTCAACTTAGCCCTGGCCTGCCAAACAACAATGACAACTACAACCAAAAAATAGCCGGGCATTGTGGCAGGCACTTATAGTCCCAGCTACTTGGGAGGCTGAGGCAAGACAATCACTTAAGTCCAAGAATTTGAGGTTGCTGTGTCACAGACTTGATACTCTTTATAAAAAAGTTAACTCAAATGTTTCCTAGACCTAAATATAAAATGCCAAAGTGTAAAACTCCTAGAAGATAACATAGGAGAAAACCTAGATGACCTTAGATATGGAAATGACATTTTAGATAACACCAAAGGCATACAAGAAGGAAGTAATTAATAAAGTGACTTCATTAAAATTAAAAGCTTTTCTGTAAAAGACAATGTCAAGAGAATGAGAAGATAAGCCACATACTGGGAGAAATATATTTGCAAAAGATATATCTTATGAAAGGCTGTTATCCAAAATGTACAAAGAACTCATAAAACTCAACAATAAAAAAACAAACAACCTGATTAACATACTTTAACAGAAAACGCATGCGAGAAGGTATATAGATAGCAAGTAAGCATATGGAAATGTTTTTAACATCATATGGTTGTATCATTAGGGAACTGCAATTGAAACAATGAGCTATCATTGCACACTTATTAGAATAGCTGAACTTCAAAACACTGACAACACTTAATTCTGTCAGGGGGGTGGAGCAACAGAAACTTTCTTTATTACTTGTGGTAATGCAACACTATTCAGTCCCTTTGGAATATAGTTTGGTAGCTTTTTACAAAGCTAAACATACTCTCACCATATGATTCAGCAATCATGCTCCTTGGTCTTAGTCTGCCCAGGTTGCTGTAGCAAGGACCACAGACTAGGTGGCTTATTAAAGCAGAAATTTATTTCTCACAATTGTGGAGGCTAGAAGTCCAAGATCAAGGATTCTGGCAGATTTAGTGTCTTATGGGGGCCTACTTCCTGGTTCTTAGATGGCCTCTTTTCCATGTGTCCTCACGTGGGGGAGGGGAGATTTCTTGGGCTTATTTATATGGACAACAATCCCTTTCCTAAGTGCAACTATTTCAAAATAAATTATAAAAGAATAGTTATTAATTGGGAAAATATACACTATATATTAGTATATTAAAATATAGGCAAAAACTTAAAAATTGTAAAATATTACATTTATGAATTTATTCAACAAAAATTGTATATTCACCAAAAAAATCCATTAAACATATCTGTACTGGAGATACAGCAGTAAGCAGAAAATCTCTCATAGTGCTTCATGGAATCACTGTTAGGGTTGTGGATTTCCAGCTCTTCTCTTTCCTTTAATTTCATTATATTTAATTCTTAAACAAATATTCATTGAGTACTGATTCTATTCTTAGTACTTTGAAAAGTTTCATGGGGGATTCAAAGAGCATATTTTATGTAGTTTGTGACTATAAGCTAATTATAATTTGGGTAAAGAGGTAAGATTTTATATATACCTAATAAAAATCATAGAACATGTATCTGTTGACCATATCCCCTTCTAAGAAATGTATATTCAGATCCTCTGCCCATTTTTGTTTTGGTTATGTGCTTTCTTGCTATTTAGTTGTTTGAGTTCCATATATATATATATATATATATATATATATATATATATATACATACACACACACACATATCTTAGACAAGATGTATGGTTGATAATACTGCCTCCCGTTTTGTAAGTCGCCTCTTCACTCAATTGTTTCCTTTGCTGTGGAGACATAATTATACTTGTTATTTATTTTCATTTCCTACGTTTTAGGGATCAAATCCTAAAAGCCAGAGCAATGTTATATTGTTTTCCCTACATTTTCTTCTAGTAGTTTTATAGTTTCTGTTCTTACTTTTAAGTCTTTAATTCACTTTGAGCTGGTTCTTGTTTGTGAGGATATCCAGTTTTTCCAACATTCATTGTTGAAGAGACTGTTCTTTTCATGGGAAAAGTCTCAGCATTACTATTCATTAGAAAAATGCAAATTAAGACTAAAATGAGATATTACCTCATATCTGTCAGAATGGTTGCTATCAAAAAGTTGAAGGATAACAAGTGTTGGCCAATATGTGAAGAAAAATATTCCCTGTTTATGGGAATATAAATTAATACAGCCATATGGAAAACAGTATGGAGTTTCCTTAAAAAAAATAAAAACAGTTATGATGTGAGCCACCAATCTCACTTCTGGGTACATATCCACAGACTTTGAAATGGGTATGTTGAGATATCTGCACTTTCATGTTTATTGCAGCACTATTTATAATAGCCAAGTTATGAAATCAACCTAAGTGTTCACCAACTAATGAGTGGATAGAGAAAATGTAGTATGTAAGTACAATGAAATACTATTTAGTATTTACTACTTAAAAAACGAGAAAATCCTGTCATTCCAGTCACATGTATGAACTTGGAGGACACTATGCTAAGTAAATAAGCCAGACACAGAAAACAAATACTACATGGCCTCACTTACTATGTGGATCTAAACAAACCTAGCCCAGGGAAGCATAGAGCAGAGAGTGAGGATTAGAGTGAATGGGGAGGTGTTGGTCAAAGGGTACAATGTTTCAATAAGACAAGAGAAATAAATGATAAATATTTGAGGGGATGTATACATTAATTAAATTTATTCAATCATTCCACACTTGTACCATAGAATCTCTTTGCATACCATAAAGGCATGCAATTGTAGGATTATTTGTCAACATTCATTGAAAAATAATTAATTAGTTAAAATCAGAGAAGAGTAGACTGTAGAGTATAAATCTTAAATTACAAATTTAAGATACCTCTCTGGGTGAGCATAGGGGATGGTTAACCTGTCTGGAGGTGCCCAGCCTCCTCCAGGTCAGCAAAGACAAAGAGAAGCAGAGTTTCCAGCAGCTGAATTTGGGCCTGAGTTTCTCAATGTAGCCAACATCTCATGGATTCTTCAATCCAGTTTTATTGTTGGAGCACCCTTGCTTTGAATGTTCTTACTCTAACAGACTCCAGTACTCTCTTCCATTTCAATGTGGTCTGTGTACTTTCTAATTCTGAATTTTCTGAACACAATTTCCCTGTGACATTCTTTACCTCCTTTCCAAAGGAGCTGTGAGAAGTGCTTAACTCTTTTTATGTGCTGGTGACACTATTGAGCACATTAAAACTCAATTGGTAAGTAAACCCGAGAATAGCCCTGGATTTTTTTTTTCCAGAGCTGGGTCACTAGTGGCTGATCAAGACATTCCCCAAAGCAATTATGACAGCTTGGAGAAATGCAAGCTGCGGGAACTGATGTGTTTCCACAGTGGCATATAAAGGGAAGCCTTTCATTCTAGGGTGCAGAAAGTGGCACATGTAAGAATGAATGTAGGACACTCTGCTAATAATGCCCTTCAATAAGCTTGCTGTAGACTTTCAGAAACAGAGCACTGCTCCTTTGCACAGCCACCGCTGTCCACTGTAGAGAAAGACTACATATTTCACTATGTCACCTCCATGTTCTTTCTATTAAGGGGATAAAAAGACACTTGCCTCCACTTCCGGTAAGCACTTCATGAACCAAAGCCTTCCTGTTACCGGAAAAAGATGTAGTTTCCATTGGCTTTCAGGATCCTAAGCTCTTCTACATACCTTTGCAACTGGCAATTCCATGAAGACAGTTTTCTTTTTACCTTGTTCAGTGAATGGGTAGAAATTATTTACAGTTAGTGTCATTCAGCAACTGAGGGTGAACTGCTCTGTGCTCTGTCCTGTCCCGGTTTGTGGACTAAACCTTCATAAAATTCACATGCCTTAGATCTGTGGTTGCCTGTGAAACGATTTCATCTAACAGTGAAATATTTGGATTGGCTGACACAGGCTACCAGCTGGCTAAACACTGGTGAGGCTGGGTGTATTGAAATGCCGTCATTAGCAGGAGTTGGCAGAGAGTTTGTGGAGATACCAACCTCTATGGCAGGACCACGTCCAGCAAATAAAGGGAAATTTGGTAAGAGAGAAGGTGAAACCTCAAGCCTACAATAAAGTGCTTCACAATTGCAAATAGACTTCCTAAAAAGTCATTTCGCTCCTTTAAAAGTTTACTTGTATAGCCAAATATCATGATACCCTGGTATAAAAGTAAAATATTCCTCTAAGGAAACAATAGTGGTTTGTTCAGGGCCCCAGACCAAATTTCCTGAGAGACCATCTCACTGTTATTGTTTAAGTCATACTGACCTGGGGTTCAGAAATGCCTTCTCGGCAGCGGCCTTTATTCTTTTTACATGTTAGCTGTCTCCCATGACAAGCCTTCAGGGTTACAAAAAAACGTACGCTGAAAACTTTCATTGTTTGTTTTTCCTGAGGTTCTCTATAAAATGTCAGTATTTTTGAAGAGGTTCTCCTTGAACTGAACTCTTGAGGCTGGAAATTTACCAGCTTGATTTAGAAGTTTTGAAATCCTGGAGCATTTCCATAAAATGAGGATTTACAGTTCATAAATATAATGACAAAAGTGTGAAGATACGTTTTTGTCCTTGAAAAACCATTGGAACAAAGGTACTTTTCATAAAATGTCCAAGAGCTGCCATTTCCTTAAGACGGAAGTCTATCCTGGCCATGCGAAGTGGCTTTTTATTACCATTTGTTTAAGATAGTCCCGTTTCTGCTTCATGGGAAGCTGGTTTCTCCTGAAAGGTACACAGATGGAGAGAAGAATTGAACCCTGGCGCATTTAACTAGAGAGAAGCATGAAGAAATGACAGAACATGTTGAAAGGTTACAACACATTTCATGTTTGCCCCTTTCCTGCCTGGGCTCAGCTTCCAGACCACTGCAGTCCGGTTCTGATATTTATACTTTCAGGTTGCTAGCTACATTCTTTTTTTGCATAGAGCAGCAAATGACTCGGTTAATAATTGATGTTAAATTATCTGCTATGACTGACTATTTGAAGAAGGAAAAATAGGCCATGGTCTGGACTTACACAATGTTAAGGGGAAGAAAAAGGAAATTGTGTCACTAATGAACCTCCTCAATAGATGATAGAAATGGTGTGAGACTAGCAGTTGCATAGTTCTGCAGAAAAAGGCCTCGGTTGAATAGTAACAGTGGATTCATGAGTGTGGGAAGATCTCTGGACTTTCTTTCGGATTCATTGAGAATTGAATTGACATGATGTCCAAACTTAGGATGAATTTTGGAGCTGACCTTGAGGTTAAAGAAAGACAGCCTTCCAGATCCACTTAACTTTATCTCAGTTCTTAGAAAAGAATTATGTCTCCATTCTGCTCTAACTCACCGCTCTAAATGTCTAGTAACCCAGAAGGAGGGATGGAGTGTTCTTTTCACTCCATGCTCAACCCCCTTTATGTTGACATTTGGTTATGATTAGAAATAATTTAATATTACAGAAAGAGCACTAAACCAGGAGTTGGAGGAACTAGCTTTAGTTGAGGATTCATGACTGACATCAATTTATTGTCCAAACTGGGATACCTTGAGGATGAAAAGAGAGTGCTATTAACACTAGTCTGGTCCAACAGTCCAACAGGGACTGTCTTTTCCATCAGGCAAAAGTGGGAGGTACAGTCCCACTTACTGGTTTTTTGGGCAAAGTAATATTCTAACGGACTATTGAAGGGACCAAAGTACAATGGGCTGTGCTTGACAGTCTTTTCCTCTAAATCCAAGTCATGTTTAAGAAGTAGAACCTGACATGAGGAGAAGCGTTAGGGAATAGTGTAGATCCCTGATGCTATACTTAGACAAGCCTGTATCTGTGTATATTCAGAATGTGACCAGAAATATACAGGCCTGAAATTTTGAGGAACTGACTTTGCTATTAAGTTGCCACAGCCCTGGAGATTAAAACTCAAGGACTTTTGGTCCTTCCCATGTCATAATTTGATTTTTTTTTTTGACCTGACTCTGATGATCAGCCTTAGGCCCTCTACCCAACTGGTGGTTTTTTATTTTTTATTTTTTTCAAGATTAGAAGGAATCAAGATACCTTTTGTTAAACTCCTGCCTCCACAATGACAACTGTGTTCATAGCCCATGTAGCCCAACCTGCCTCAGCCATCTGCTCAGCCTACTGGTCATAGCTCTGAAGTAAGCAACTGGAGGCCAGTCATTAACAAGCACCTTCTGTTAGCTTACATACCATGACCAAGAAATTTTGATTGGCAGTTTGAAGTCATACAGAACAAGTGATTTTAATACGTTTTATGTACAAAATTCAACTTATAGGTATTACGATGTAAGCACTATATACATATTGCTTATATAGTATTAATACAAGGTCCATGGGCAGGTTATACACAGAAAGACTGTTTTTCCAAATAAGGAGGTTCTAGTTGTATAGGAATTCCTTTACAATATTGAACAAATACTTTGGAATGTCTTTCAAGAGAAGAATAGGGCAGGTAAGTTACCAAAAAAGACTTGTATTTGGGCAGTGCCCATAGCTCAGTGGGTAGGGTGCTGGCCATATACACGGAGGCTGGCAGGTTTGAAGCCAGCCCGGACCAGCTAAAAACAACAATGACAACTGCAACAACAAAAAACAGTAGCCGGGCATTGTGCGGGCGCCTGTAGTCCCAGCTACTTGGGAGTCTGAGGCAAGAGAATCTCTTAAGCCCAAGAGTTTGAGGTTGTTGTGAGCTGTGACACTGGGGCACTCTACCTACGGCAATAGCTTGTGACTCTGTCTCAAAGAAAAAGACTTGTATTCTCCCTCCAGAGAGCAGAGCTGGGTACTGGGAGACTGCTGCCCACCCAGCATCTAAATTCCTACGTACACCAGGCACATGTGGGGCCTACTCGTGTCTAGTTTCTTGGCACTTCATGGAAACAGCAGTAACTCACTCTCCCCAGTCTTGTCTCCATCTACTGGGGGAATGTGACTAGATCCAAGATCCCTGAAGACAGAGCTTGGGTCGCTGAATAACTACGCAAAAGGCTATTAGCCAAAGAAGTTACTGTGAGTGAGAACTGTAACTTCTGTGTTAACATATGAGAGGTTACCTGTTAGAAAAGCTACTGTGATTTTAAGTATTATAGATAGGCACTGAGAATTTATTTATAATTTACTTTGTTTCACAGAATAGCTATAATTCCTTTACTTGGTATATACCCAGATGACCAAAAATCTCAATACAACAAAGATATTTGCACCAGATTGTTTATTGCAGCCCAATTCATAATTGCAAAGTCTCCATCTTTCTTGATGGCTGAATGGTACCCCATGGTATTCTTACCACAGAGCATCCTCCTAAGGAAATTGTCACAAGGATGGAAAAGAAATTCTCCAGTGTGCTCAGTATTAATATGAAACTAGTAGATGAACAACTACATACCCATATGAGAGAAAAACATTGAAATTTGAGGGGGTAGGGGAGTGGCAGAAGCTCTCACCTATCAGGTGGGGGTATATGGCAGAACTCCTGGGTGAAGGGCTCAACCGGAACTTGGAATTTACCTAACAAATGCAAACAACATAACCTAATTGTATGTACTCTTATATTAATCTGAATGTTTTGTTGTTGTTGTTGTTGCAGTTTGGCCGGGGGTGGGTTGGAACCCACCACCCTCTGTATTTGGGCTGGCGCCCTACTCACTGAGCCACGGTGCCGCCCTTAATCTGAAATTTTTTAAAAAAATGCTTTAGAAAAGTCCAAGAAGGAGCAATGTAGGAAGGAAGAAAAAGAAAATGAAAACAAGTACCAAAGAGATAAACTGGAAAGACGGTGACTTCAGACACAAGGCACAGTAATTCCTTCTGAAGCACAAATACACCACAACATCTTCTTGATTTAAAAGCCTTTATCCCTTTCCTCGCACGACATACTGAGATCATATCCCATAGCACGGCTCTCCAGGGTCTTGTGACACCCCTGCTCCTAGGCACTGTTCTTACAACTCCACTACCAAAGATACGGTGACACTCAGGTAACACTTTTGCCATTCCTGAATAGAAGAAATGTGCTCCCTTTCCTGTCCATGACCGGCTCACAGCCTGAAGGGCCCCGCCCCCTTGGTTTAACTGATTGACTCAATCATCTTTCAAAATCCTGCCTAGTTCTTATTTGACATCCTCAAGACTCTCTCAGCAGTTAGCTTCTTTCTCCAAGCTTCCACGTCACCTGGTGGATACTGTATTATAGCATGCAACTAAGTCTATTAAGGCTGCTAAAATAAGTCATCACAAATTACAACCAATGTGTGCCTTAAAACAACAGAAACCTGTCTTCCTACAGTTTGGGAGGCTAGAAGTCTGGAATCGAGGGGGCGGGCCTGACTCTGAGATGATGTGAGTGGACAGGCAGGGTCTTGCAAAACATAGGATCCCCTTTAAGACCCAGCGGTAGGAGCAGATGGGCGAGCTGAAAGTCCTGGGAAAGTCTGAGAAACGGGCTTTATTTGGAGACAGACTTCGGAGTATTTCAGTCAGTACAGAGTTATCTTTCCTTTCTCTTTTCTCCATGCACTTCTCCTCTCCTGCACCTGGACTGACCCACATGGCACCGTATTCAACCCGTCTACCCCTTTACTTCATCCTGTTTGCTTTATATCTTAGTATTTCCAGTCCAGTGACAGCAACTTTTCCTGTTTTTAATCCTTGTGATTGTCTTCATCATTTTAATGGGATTTGGGTAAGGCAATGAGGTTTATTATCTTCAACTAGAATTTTGTTATATGCGTATGGGCCAGTGGTTCTCAACTTTCTTAATGCTGCAACCCTTTAATACAGTTCCTGTGTTCCTGTGGGTCGCGACCCATGAGTTGAGAACTGCTGGTATAGACCATACTAGTTACAAACTTGTGTATAGGGATGCTATTTCATTCTTTTTGTTGTTCCCTAGAGTAGTGAACAGTGTTTGGTTATTTTCTCCCTAGAGTTTTAAAAATTTTACATATTTATAGGGCATAATGTCATATTGTTATATGTTTACCATGTAGAATGATTAAATCAGGGTAATTAACAAATCCATCACCTCACACAAATCTTTTTTTGTGGTGAAAACATTTAAAATCCACTTTTTATAGCAATTTTAAAATATACAGTGCTTTATTATTTTAGTCACTGTTTTGTGCAATAGATCACTGAGGCTTATGTTTTAATCACTATGTATTTAATTCCATGAGATTCCTTGCCTGTGGGGGTTTCTGCCCCACAGGCAAAGTTTTTCTTCCTCTCTTCATTCCAACTTCCTTTCTCACTTTTTAACCTACTCTGATGTTCAAATTCATATACAATCATAATGAGAAAATTCGAAGCCTAGGTATAGTGTGTGATTTTGTCACACACAATGAGAAGCTTGTTAGACTAACATTAAAAAAAAATCTTGAAAATTATTACTTGAACAATTGTGACACTTTTAATTTGCTTCCTGCCCACTGAGAATACATTTGTAAGAACCACAAACTTTGATGGCTTAACAGATGTTTCTAAGTCTCCATGGAAAGTACACCGTTAAGTTGAAATGATGTTTACATATTAGTGTACTTCTAAGTTTTTACTCGGAGACATTGCCAGTGAGACCAAATGTCAAGTCCCCATTATGTGAACAGTAATGGACGACCCTGACTGGCCCGCTAACCGCGTGGAACGGAGGCCTTCACGGAAGGGTGCTGTGTCCTAGGAAAAAATGCTACCGAAGAGTGTGTGTTGAGGCAGCAAAGAAATTAGACAAAGAGCAGAAAAGAGGATTCCTGTTCATCACACTGTTGTTACTTTTTTCCATTTAATAAATTAGAAATATCCAAAGGTGATTTTTTTCCTATGCTGTCTAGAATATACTTTATCAAACCAACGTAGTGAAAACTGCACGTATTACAAGTAAAACCTAATAAAGCCCAAATTGTTCACCCAAGGTATGGCAGATAGCAGGACTGAGAAAGTCATTTTTTAAAATTTTATTTATTTATTTGTTTGTTTCGAGACAGAGTCTCACTATGTCACCCTGGGTAGAGTGCCATGGCGTCACAGCTCACAGCAACCTCATACTCTTGAGCTCAAGTGATTCTCTTGCCTCAGTCTCCCAAGTAGCTGGGACTACAGGCGCCCACCACAGCACCCAGCTATTTTTGTTGTTGTTGTTGTTGTAGTTGTCATTGTTTGGCAGGCCTGGACCAGGTTCAAACCTGCCAGCCCCGATGAATGAGGCTGGTGCCCTCGCTGCTGAGCTACATACGCAGAGCCAAGGCCTGAGAAAGTCATTTAAAGAAACATGTATAAATTATAAAAGTAAATGTTTTTACAATGGGGAATGGGGGATAGACTGAGGAAGAAAATGGCCCTTTCCTCCCAAAGATTATTAGAAATTTATTTCATTGTCTCAAAGACAATTGCAGCCATAAGGGTATGTAGACTTTTATTTTAAGTTAAATATTTAATATTCACAGGTAGGAACATAGTACCTTTTCATTTTATTTAAATCTAGTTTTAGATCTCAGATAATTTTATAGCTTACTTCATATAGATCCTATGTGTTTATTTTAAACATTATTACTAAATATTTTATGTTTGGTTGGTGTTAATGATATCTTGCAGTCCGTTACATTCCCACTAGTCATTGATGGCACATGAGCTAGATACTACTTTTATGCATATTAATCATATGCATAGTTATCTCTTACTGAACTCTTATCAATTGAAATAGTGTTTAAGCTTATTGTCTTAGCTTTTGTGGCTACACCATATATCAGTGATAATTCAGTTTGTAATTTATAACTAATCTGTCCTATCTCTTTCTGTTTTTGTTATACACATAGAATTTATAACTATTTTTATAGTCATAATTTTCAGACACATTTGTACTTGTTTAATTACTACTTTTGCTTTCCTGACCTGACATTATTTCATCATTTTTGTGTCACTTTGGAAACACTTCTTTGTGGCATGCTATATATATTAAATTTCTTTATGAAACTTGAGAATAGCTTGAATATAAGTGTGTAGTTTTTCACATAATCACAGGATACCCCTCTATTGAATTCCCATATGAAAAGTTATCTTGGTTTACTACAGAATTTTTGGAGACATGATTTTGTTTCCTAAAACACGTTATCTAATGTTTAGAAATAATAAAGTGTAGGAAGAGAAAAAAAGGATAGGAACATTCCTATGTTGTGAGTACGGGCAGGAGTCCCAAACATATCTTGGGTCTGGAAAACTCCCTATAAGGGTGTGACATTTGGATAAGACACAAGGAAAAGTGTAGAATTTCTCCAAAGGAGATAAAGAAATATTCAAGAAATGGGAATTGGTGGGATGCGGGGAGCAAAGCAAAGCAGGGGTAGAGAGCGCAAAAAGGGAGTCAGAGACCAGGCATGGTACTCACACCTGTACGGCCAGCACTTGGGAAGGCAGAGGTGGGAACATCTCTTGAGATATGAATTCAGAGAGCAGCCTGAGCAAGAGGGAGACCCTGTTTCTACCAAAAGTAGCAGAAATTAGCTGGGCTTATGGCATGTGCTGGTAGTCCCAGCTACTTGAGAGACTGAGGCAGTAGGATCGCTTGAACCTATGAGTTAGAGGTTGCTGTGAGTGAGAGTGACACCATGGCACTCTAGCCTGGAGCAATCGAGTGTCTTTGAACCAAAAAAAAAAAAAAAGAAGAAAAAGAAAAAAGAAAGGTAATCAGAGAACAATCAAAGCATATGACCCGACAAGAAGCTAGTTGCATGGTGTTGGATGATTTAAGTTCATATTTCAATTTTTGTAAAAGAACCTCCTCTCCTCTGCTTGGCGTCTTTTGCTCAGTGGTTAGGGTGCCCCCCACATGCACCTGGGCTGATGGGTGTGAACCTGGCCAGGGCCTGCTAAACCACAATGATAAGTAAAACAACAACAAAATAGCTGGGCATTGTGGCTTATAGTCCCAGCTACTTGGGAGGCTGAGGCAAGAGAATTGCTTAAGCCCAAGAGTTTGAGGTTGCTGTGAGCTACGATGCAACAGCACTCTACTGAGGGTGACATAATGTGCCTTTGTCTCAAAAAAAAAAAAAAAAAGAGGCTTCTCCTAAAATGGGTATTATGAGAATTAGATGATGACAATTACACGAGATAATGTATTCAATGTGCTAGCAGAGTGTATGATACAAAGAACAGTCTATAAATGATAACTATTATTATAGGAAGTGTAAAGGCTGGCTGATGTTCAAAATCTTTTACTTAATAATTGGTGATATTTATTAAATGCTTTTTGTCTGGCTGGGCCGTAGGACAAGAGAGCCTCTTTTCATTAGTTCATATATAGAAAATCCAGGAGGTTGTTGAAGAGAGTTTTAAGATTTTGTATGTTTTGTCAGTAGGCTGTAGGTTGAGCACAGCTGACCACCCACTATCACCGCCTTGACCATAATTGGGTCAGGCGTGGACTCTGGGCAGACAGGAAGTAAAACACCATTTCTGATACCATTGCCTACGTCTCTAAGTGAGATGTTGGAGATGAATGATCAAATGGTACGCAGCAACCAAGGTAACTTTTGTTTAATGAATTACAATGCCTAGCACAGGCTAGTATGGAGTCATGGTCAAAGAAGAGTTTTCCTGGAAGATTGGCCCACTGTGTTGTAGGTGGAAAACTACGCTTCTCAGCATGCACCACTCGCCCAAGGGCTCCCATGGCTTCAACCTGCAGATGCCTCTTGGAGAGAAGCAATTATCAGATGTTAAGGGACATGACTCAGAAAAAGCCCTGCCCTTTGTCACACTGCTGGTTCTAGAGACATGGCCATATTAGTAACTTTTTGCAGATTGACGAAAAGTAGAGTTCATCCCTCTTACAAAGTAACTTCCACTCCTTGAAAGATCATGGGTGGACTGATTCTTGGCTAACGTATTTTTTCTGGCAAGAGGTAACACCTGCACCAATTATAATTTTCAAGCTGAATGGAGTTTTCAAATTTCTAGAATCCTGTCAATTTTCATTCTCCTATTTCTAGAGTTGCAACAAGTTGCTATAAATATCAACTCTTAAGTAGTCTCATAAACAGTGATTTCAACTAATATAAACCCTCCCTGCCTTCTACCATATTGCTGATTTTTGTCCTTAATTTCCTGGCTCATTGTAGTGGGTCACCTTGTAATATGTTTTTATGGCTGAAGTTTACCAAATAAAACATTGGTTAACTTTCAATTTCAGATACACAACAAAGTATTTGTAGTGAATCTTGGGTCATACTCATACTCAAAAAACCTGTTCTTTATCTGAAATTTATTACAAAGTTAACAGGGATCTTGTATTTTTATTTGCTAGACCTGGCCACCATTGTGTTTTATAGTAAAATTAGAAGGAAGTTTTTAAAAGCGCTTTCATTTTTGCAATTTTTCCCCATTATTTTTAGCATAGTGTACACACAGAGTTTTCTGATTAAGCATACTTACTGTGCCTTACAGAGTCTATTGCAGCTCGAACTCTAAATTTTGAAGCCCTTTGTGCTCAGAGATAAATAACTCCTCTGGCCATCCGCACTCTCAGAGCAAAAGCAGACACGGTTGGGTTCTTGCCAGAAGCAATTTTTGTGGTCCTAAAGATAGAGAAAGGGTGAAATAGAATTTCCATTAAAATGTTATTGGACTAACATAGTTCAAATGACCTTCTGTTTCTGTTTTTACTGGTTCTTCTACAACTTCTGTCATTTGCATATTGCGAGGCTGTTTCTCGATATTTTACTCATAAAAGCCATGGCTTTAGCAAGAAAGATAAACAGGGCTTTTAATTATCACTAAATAATTGCATGTCATGATAATACTATTTGAGGAAAACTCAGTAACAACTTATGACCTACAGAAAAATCCATCTTTTTGTTACAGTAGTATTTTTAAATATATGAGTATTTTAAATATATGCATTCTTAATATCCAGCAATTTGAGTTCACACAATTTTCACTTATACTATTCAGGTTACTGTATTTATGGTATTACTTGTGATATTTTCAGACAGTCTTAGTCTGCGGGCAATTAATTAAGCAGTCCGCTTTGGGATACACACTCAGAGATTGTGTCACGTCCCCACTTTTAACCGGGTCTCCCAGCCACTCTGCTCAGCCTTCCTGTGTCTCTTCCACAAAAAACTCTCCTTCCTAGCAGACAGCGAGCTCTACTGTGAGCTCCCCGTATAATTCAGTAAGTGAGGAAAAAGCAGGTGAAGGAATATACCTGAGAAAAATTAGGACAAAGAAAAGGGGTGGAACAAAAGAGCATACCCATAACTATAATTCAAGGAGAATTATTTTCTAGTGTTCAGTAAATTGCCTTTTGAAGTCCGTTCCAATAGAAGACTTCCAAAATGTTTTAAACAATGGCCATGTCAAGGGCATTATCTCCCAAAGCATAAGTGTGTTCTTCAGCACACAAGTCCCCTGATGCGTTGTATCCTAGAAAACAAACTCTGTTTGGCCAGTGAGTCACACCCTCGCTCCACTTGCAAATTCACAGTGCACATTGCATATTAAAGTCCCTGAAAAATCTCACTTAAAACAAAAAGGAAAAGTGTTTGTCTGCCAAGTTTCTTTCTTTCTTTTTTTTTTTTTGAAACATCCAGTTTCATGGAATATCCTTGAAGTTCTGTCCTTAAGGCATTTTTATTTTTTTTTTTAATTATCTTTATCATTAAATCATAGCTGTGTACAATAGTGCAATCAAGGGGTACAATGTGCTGGTTTCATATACAATCTGAACTATTTTCATCAAACTGATTAACATAGCCTTCCTGGCAATTTCTCCATTATTGTATGAAGACATTTGTATTCTGCATTTAGCAAGGTTTGCCTGTACCCTTCTAAGATGCACCATAGGTGTGGTACCACCAATTACCCTCCCTCTGTCCCAACATCCCCCCTCCCCTCCCTACCCTTGCCCCTTTCCCTATAATCTTGTGTTATAGTTGGGTTATACCATTCATACGACAGCTATAAATTAGCTTCATAGTAGGGCTGAGTATATTGGATACTTTTTCTTCCATTCTTGAGATACTTTGCTGAGAAGAATATGCTCCAGCTCCATCCATGTAAACATGAAAGAGGTAAAGTCTCCATTTTTCTTTAAGGCTGCGTAATATTCCACAGTATACATGTACCACAATTTATTAATCCATTCGTGGATTGATGGGCACTTAGGTTTCTTCCAAGACTTAGCAATTATGAATTGGGCTGCAATGAACATTCTGGTACAGATGTCTTTGTTATAATGTGATTTTTGGTCTTCTAGGTATATACCTAGTAAAGGAATTATAGGATCAAATGGCAGGTCAATTTTTAGATCTCTACTCTCCACCATCCTTCCAAAAGGAACGGATAAGTGTGCATTCCCACCAGCAGTGTAGAAGTGTTCCCTTTTCTCCACATCCACGCCAACATCTCTGGTTTTGGGATTTTGTTATGTGGGCTAATCTTACTGGAGTTAGGTGATATCTCAAAGTAGTTTTGATGTGCATTTCTCTGTTGATTAAGGATGGTGAGCATTTTTTCATGTGTCTATAGGTTGTGCGCCTGTCTTCTTTAGAGAAGTCTCTCTTCAATTCTTTTGCCCATTCTGAGATGGGATCACTTGTTCTTTTCTTGCTAATACATTTGAATTCTCTGAGGATTCTGCTTATTAAACCTTTGTCGGAGGCATAACCTGCAAATATTTTCTCCCATTCTGAGGGCTGTCTGCTTGCAAAACTTACTATATTCTTGGCTGTACAGAAGCTTTTTAATTTGATCAGGTCCCAGTAGTGTATCTTAGATACTGCTTCAATTGTCTGGGGAGTCCTCCTCATAAAATATTCACCTAAGCTGATTCCTTCAAGAGTTTTCCCTGCACTTTCTTCTAGAATTTTTATAGTTTCATGTCTTAAGTTTAAGTCTTTAATCCAGTGAGAGTCTATCTTAGTTAATGGTGAGAGGTGTGAGTTCAGTTTCAGCTTCTTACAGGTTGCTAGCCAGTTCACCCAGCACCATTTGTTAAATAGAGAGTCTTTTCCCCACTGAATGTTTTTAGTTGGCTTGTCAAAGATCAAGTAACGGTAGGTGGCATTTTTATTTTTATGTTTTTGGTAGATTGAGTCTCACTGTTGCTCAGGCTGTTCT
>CAUYRH010006525.1:0-37555 GCA_963574655.1 Perodicticus potto
GTTCTCACAAAGTAATGAGAAAGTCTCTTGAATGCTATCACAATCAGGTTGATGAAAATATCTCTGATTGTATCTGAAGCCCGTACACTGTACCCCATGACTGAATTATTGTACACAGATATGATTTAATAAAAAAGAAAAAAAATAAATAAAATAAAATAAAATAATGTGATACTAAAAAAAAAAAAAAAGATCTTACTCCTAATTCTGTCCCTTATTCCTCAAGAAAGACCTTCTAGTGTAGCTTAAACAGATTGTTGTTCTTAAATTTATTCTTCTAGAAAACAAAATAGTCATTCATTTTCAGAGAAGACCATGTCCTAAAGGAAGGTATCTCAATTGCATGTTTGAAATACTCCACCACCATGCAGGGTGCCAAAAAAATATACACACATTTTAAGAAAGGAAAATACTGTGTTAAAATTGTAATACTCCATATATACTGAAAACAAAAGACAAATACAAGCCACATTTGAGCACCTCTCTGTGGTTGTAGAAGTCAAATATGAGTTTACTATTACAGTGTTTATAATAGATAATTGGTCACATTGAGCCTATAATTACCTCTTTTCAATAAATCAGTGGAACTTAATAACCCAATTAGTCCTTGTATTTGTCCTTTCTCTCTCAAGAGCCCTAAACAATACACCATCAGTGCATTTCCTTCCCTGAGTATCCCAATCCAGTTCAGGACAGTTAGAAATTCTAATAATTGCACCATTGCAACTTGCTAGGAGCAATTCCTACACTACCTATCACCAGCAGTGGGGTCCCCATTGTCCTCTGGCAAGTGACCAGTCTCCAGTGTTCCATCTTAGACTCCATGTCCTCAGGCTACTGTTGTCAAAGGTCTTCGGTTGGGTAACCTGGAAACAGGCTTTGAGGCAGAGACTTGTGTGCTGAACTTAACTGAGAAGTGATCTCAGGAAGTACAGATACAAGAAAGTAAGGGAAGCAGGACTGGACAGATGGAGAAACTGATCTCTGATGTAGTTGCAGCTGAGACCTCAGACCATCTTAGTAAAGAGGTAGGGCAGTAAAGATCCTTCAGAGTTGTCTCAAACACAGGTAAAGGGGAAACCCACACCCACCATTCGCCCCAGGACGTCCCCCCTCAAGAACAAAGAGTGGATCTTAAGAACTGAGGGATGGCTTCATGGATCTGAAGAGAGAAACTGGGTAGAAGGTCACAATAGCCTCTGTTTCTCATCCTTCACACGTTGGTGCACTATCACCTTGTCTGGGAAGCTCCTCCTACCCTTAACCCCCCCTACCCATGCACCCCACTCTGAGAAACTCAGTCGGAGCTCCTTGCTGTGAATGTTCTTTACTTCCTGTATATTTCTTCATAGAACTTACTGTACCTTTAATTAAAGGCACATTGGTGTGATTACTTTATTAAAATCTATCTTCTCCATTAAATGCTAAAGTTCTAAAGGGGAGGTTGTAACACTTTTGGCCATCCTTGTACCTCCAGAAGCTAAAAAAGGGCCTGTGATATATTCATGCTCATTCCATATTTATTTGAAAGAATATTACATTGATGAATTACTATCATGGATGTTGCTAACTGCAAAATAGCATCATTATGGGATGAACTTGCCCTGATAGCTATTATAAAGAATGGATTTTTGTAGGGAAGTGTGACAGCTTTCCAGATAGAGAATATTGTAACCGTGGATAAAATTCATAGCTGTTCAAGAGCTGCACATGAAGTTTTCAGAGAGGGTGAGACCTTGACTTGAATAGTCAGACTGTCTTGAGAACTTCTGAATTCAATTTTCTCATAGATTTGATTCCCAACTCTTATATTTCACATGAGGATGTGCTGACAACACCAGATGCTGGCAAGGATCTGGCAACAGGAACTCCTTACTCAGCGCTGGTGGGAAAGCAAAATGTTTCAGCCACTTTGAAACCCAATGTGAAGGCCAGGCAAGGTGACTCACGCCTGTAATCTAGAACTCAGGAATGTCGAGGTGGGAAGATCCCTTGAGTTCAGGAATTCAAGACCAGCCTGAGCAAGATCAATGTCATGTCTCTACTGAAAATAGAAAAATTAGCCGGACATTGTGGTAAGTGTCTGTAGTTCCAGCTACCTAGGAGGCTGACAGTAAGATAACTGGAACCCAGGAGTTTGAGGTTGCTGTGAGCTAGGATGATGCCACAGAACTATAGCCTGAGGCAACAGAGTAAGACTCTGTCTCAGAAACAAGACTAAAAGATAAATCCCAAACAATAAAATAAAATAAAATAACACCTCAGCACAATGGAAAAAAAAAAAAAAAAAAACAACAAGAGAAAAGAAACAAAGTTTGGCCATTGTTTACAAAACTAAACATACTCTTACCATACAGTCCAGAAATCAATTTCCCGGGTGTTTACTCAAAGAAATAGAAAACATATGTCTACACCAAAACCTGTGTACATATGTTTATCGCAGCTGTATTCATAATTGCCAAAACAGGACGCCTCCAAAATGTGCTTCCAGAGATGAATGAGAAACTAATCTGTGGTACATCCGACAAAAGAATATTAATCAGCACTAAAAGGACTGAGCTATCAAGTCATGAAAAGACTTCGAGGAAACTTACATGCATGTCGCTAAGCAAAAGAAGGCAGTCTGGAAGGCTATGTGCTGCACGGTTCCAAGCATATCACACTCTGAGAAAGGCAAAACTGTAGAGACCATGCAAAGAGAGATGATCTAACCGGCTGGGTCACAAAGAGTTTTAGGGCAGGAAAATTTCTCGGTATGGGACTATCACAGTGGATACAGGTCATTACACATTAGTTCAGACCCAACAATTGTATGACACCAAGACTGAGCCTTCATGTCAACTGCGCACTTGGGGGATGATGCGTCAGTGTAGGTTCACCAGTTGTAACTAATGTACCAGTCTGGTGGGGAATGTTCAGAGTAGGGGAGGCTGTCCATGCTTGCAGGCAGGAAGCATGCGAAATCTTGTACCTTTAACTCCGTATTGCTATGCACATAAAATCTATCTACTCTAAAAAGTAAAGTCTAATTTTGAAAAACAGAGGTTATATGCAAGTTCTGTAAATGAAAAATAAAAGTATTACAGAACTATATCTACTTTGCCTTCTATGACTTGAATTCATAGAATTCCATGTTTGTTGATCACGATGTTGATGAAATGCTTAGTGAGTTCTAGATCCTTCCAGCTAGGTGGCTTAGAATGACATTTTACAAGATTCAAACAAGGAAGCTGGGTAATAAATTCAGTTTTCTTCTTTAAGAACATTTTATAGGACACTCTGGGAGGTGGAGGCAGGTGGATTGCTAGAGGTCAGGAGTTTGAGATCAGCCTGAGCAAGAGCAAGACCCCATTTCTGAAAACAAGCCAGGCATTGTGGTGGGCACTGGTAGTCCCAACTAGTGGGAGGCTGAGACAAGGAGTTGGAGGTTGCTGTGAGCTAGGAAGCCACAGCACTCAACCGAGGGCAACATAGTGAGACTCTGTCTCAATAAAAAAGAAAAATTTTATAGGAGAAACTTTGTAATTGAGAGGGATTTCATGTTGGTCTACCTCATAAGTCTCTTCCTTCCATTTCAAACATCTGCCACGCAAGACACAAGCTTGGCATCTGTTATTTATGCTACATGAATTTCCAGAGACAATTACTTCTAGCAATGGTTCTGTTTTGTCTCACGTAAAGGTAAGAGATTTGTAAACAGGACATTGATCCTAGCAGTCAATATCATGTTTGTCAACCCTAATTAAATGGTCATGTTTAAAGATTACTGTGGAATACCAAGATTGCCCTGAAGAGAATCGCTAAAGGAAACCAGC
Source organism: Perodicticus potto (assembly GCA_963574655.1). NCBI lineage: Eukaryota > Metazoa > Chordata > Mammalia > Primates > Lorisidae > Perodicticus > Perodicticus potto. The sequence goes on from CAUYRH010006525.1 coordinate 3,816, forward strand.
CAACTGGACTTGGCAAGTGTTCTTTCTATTGGGAAATGTCATTTCACACTCCAGAGAGTAAGAAGTTACGATGAGTTACCAAATGGGCCATATCTCACTGTTTACTGGAGGATCTAATAAACAACACACTAAGCCCCATGTGCTTTCCTGCCACTGGCATCACCTTTGTATTGTAACAGAAGATTTAGCATTTTCTGGAAGTTATGAACCTGAAAGCATTTTATTTTAATTTGATAAACATGCACAGCATGAGCTGGGTCCTGTGTTGTTCCAAGTGCTTCACAAACATTCACATCTATAACAGGTGGATTTGCAACACTGGCATTGACAGCACAGGTTTCATATCATAGGACATGCAGAGTAAAATTCGAGTTACTGCCCATCTCCAAGTTGCCATTTCTTAAACTCAACAGTGGCACTCCTGGCGTATCTCCAGTGGAGAGCTCCAGAGTGACCTCTCTGACATTTCCTCATACTCAGACCACGTGCCGGGCACAGTGAGCTGCCTCTAATTTCACAGTTGCTGAGCGTGAGATAGCTGATAGCTGTACACAGTGGGTACGATACGGACTTAGACTCTCCAACTGCACCCCTTACAGACTACATTACATAGTGTGTGAATATGAGAAAGAAATATGTGTCCTAGGAATGCATACAGTAGTGTTTTGAGCTCCTGTTCCATGTTTCAACAAATTAGAGGGAAATAAGACCAGTTCTGCATACTTACAGCCCCTCCAAATAAGAACCAACTAAACTTTTTCATTTTATATTTTTTTCTCTGCTCTTCAACATAGTCTAATGATTTTGAACCTCCTCTTTTAAATTAATGTGGTTATTGTTAAGTGCTACTTCCTAAATCTTCAGTTATAGGCTAATTTTAGGACAGTAAGTATATCCCAGATATTGTGAGACTCCATTGGGTATTACTTGTAGCAATGACCTCATAGTGGTGGCATATTCATACAGTCCTGCAGTCCAGTCTTGTCAACCTCTTTTGAGGCATGAACTAACATGTTAAAAAGTGTGTCGTCTCGAGTTGCTATCACTAATACTTCTCCCAGGCCAGCAGTTGATGTGTAGCTATGGCCATAGCCATTGCGTGTGAAAAGACAAAACATCTGAAATGTTGAATACATCTCCAAAGTTGCTTGTGGCCTGGATGCCTTTTCAAAATTATTTTGTGTAGAGAACATAATTTTATTTTGTTCCATGACATTAATGGATTGCTTGGTCTGTAAACTGCTTTCCTTATTTAATACAAAACACCCACTTCAATCGAAATTACCTGACTTTGACTAATGACACCCCAAAAGGACTAACAGACCGCAGTGCAGCTTAAATGCGTGTGTGCATTCATTTATCCTCTAGTTATTCTCACTGTACAATGCTCCTCTTATATTTTGCAAAATGAAAGCAGATGGTGTGCATGCTTTTGCTTCAGGCTCTACCAGCAGTTCTTTGTACAATGGGTGAAAGTTGTTTCCAAGTACATTTTTCTTTATAAAGGAAAAAAATCTAGTAAAGGTGTCCAATGAGCCTTAGATCATTGTGAGAACTTAACTTACAGGCTCACAGAGTCAGTAGAGACAGGGTGGAAGTTTTTCAGCCAATTATCTGGTCTGATTTCTGGCTTGAACTTTTACCATATTTCACAACAATTCAACTCAATGAGTTGTTTTATAAGAGTTAATAACAGGCAGTAAACATGTTTAAAACACATCTCTGTCCTTAATGTAAATGACACGGCACTCTGAAAAAAAGAAGCTAACTGATTTTTCTGTGACAAAATGTTTTTAAAAGCATAGATTATAAACTTTAATATGTCTTTAATTGCATGTTTCAAATGTAAGTAACTTTTACTTCATTAACAAACCTTTTTGCTGCTGGGAAAATAACTGATTTGACAAGGAATACCTTCAACTGAATTCCAGCACCCTAAGTGAATTGGGGGCATAAATGCCATGAATTGCATTTGACTCAATAACCACCACATCAGGTGCAGAGCTGGGTGGTTATGCAGAAGAAATTCTTTAGAAATATTCAGATGATTCCTTGTCCCCAAAATATTTGTGTCCAAATCCTTGAGGACTGCGATCATAGTGAGGATTTTACTAAAAACTTTGAGAATTTATTTTCGCTTCACCTGGTACTACAGTTTAGCATCCAAATAGTCATGTCTGAAACATTATTTTGAAACTTGGTGGCACTTATTTTAACAAAAGGCAATTATATATATTTAGCTCTCTAATGTTTCCCTGATATCACAGTTTGATATTTTAAAAATACCCCAAAAAACCTCATTTTATTCAAAGCCAATAACATTCTGCTAACTCTAAAACTGGCTTATTCGTGGCTGGGTGTTTATTCCTTTAGGAATTAGAGGTAACAGTGAGAAGTTGCTTAGTAGCAATTCAAGTCTACCAAGTCTCCTAGGAAGTGTTAGGACAATTGAGATCTCTTGAGTGATGTCTGAGTATACATCTCTTAATCCGGCTGTTGAAGCATCGCAAATAAGAAGCAATCACAAATTTATTCTTACCAGAGAATTGATTATGATCCTCAAGATATTCAAAATGAGTGCTCTCACCTACCAGGCGCAATGTGGGGGGATATGCACACATCCTGTGTAAAGTACTCACCTACAACTTGTACTTTACCTAACCAATACAAATAATATAACATAATCATATGTACCCTTACATTAACCCGAAATCATAAATGAATAAATATAAATAAAGAAAAGAAAAGTTTCGATTTTTTTGAAAGATCAACAAAACTGATAAACTATTAGCTAGGCCAAACAAACCAAACGACAACAACAACAACAACAAAAAGCAGGAGAGAGAAACAAACAAAATCAGAAATGAAAAAGGAGACATTACAACTGATACCACAGGAATACAAAACATCAGTAGAGACTATTGTGGACGCTATACTCTTAACAAACTGGAAAACTAGAGGAATTGGATAAATTCATGAACTCATATAACTTTTCAAGACTGGATTATGAAGAAATAGGAAACCTAAGCAGATCAATAATAAGTAATGAGATTGATTCACTAACAAAAGTCTCCCAACAAAGAAAATTCCAGGTCCTGATGGCTTTTTTGCCAAATTCTACCAAACTTTAAAAGAGAAACTAACATGAAGTCTCCTCAAACTCTTGGAGCAAGTTGAAGAGAATTCTACTTATCTCATTCTACCAAGCCAGCGTTATCCTGATGTCAAAACCAGACAGGGACACAACAGAAAAGAAAATCACACACAATCATCCCTGATGAATATAGATATCAAAGTCTTTAACAAAATAATAGCAAACTGAATCCAGTAGCACATCAAAAAGATAGTACACAATAAGGCTGGGTGTGGTGGCTCTTGTTTGTAATCTGAGCATTTGCAGAGGCTGAAGCAGAAGGATCACATGAGCTCAAAGATTAGAGGCTATAGTGAGCTATGGTTATGTGCCACTGCACTCCAGCCTGTGAGACAGAATGAGACCCTGTCTATAACAATAATACACTATGATCAAGTGGGATTTATCACAGCAAAGATAGTTCAATATTTATCATAAGCCAATCAATAATCATTATACATCACCTCAACAGCATGAAAGACAAAAAAGGAATAATCGTATCACTATACACAGAAAAAGCATTTGATAAAATTCAACATTCATTTGTGATAAAAATTCTTAGCAAACTAGGCATAGAAAGAATATATTCACCATAATAAATGACATATCTGACAAACTCACAGCCAACATCACACTGAATGGAGAAAAGCAGAAAGCCTTTTCTCTAAGAACAGGAACAAGACAAGGACACCCACTGTCACCAGACCTCTTCAACATAGTATTGGAAGTCCTTGTCACAGCACTCAGGCAAGAGAAAGACGTAAAAGGCATTCAAATGTAAAAAGTGAAAGTAAAATTGTGCTTCTTTGCAGATGATGTGATCTTATATGTAGAAAAACAAAAAGATCCCACCAGAAAATTCTTAGACTTGATGAGCAAATTTAATAGAGTTACAAGGTACGAAATCAACATACAAAAACCAACAGTGTTTCTATACATTATTAATGAAATAGCCAAAAAAAAAAAAAATCAGGAAGAAAATTCTTTTTAAAATAGAAAAAAAAAAATATGAAGCATCTAAGGAATAAACTTAACTAAGGATAAGAAAGAATGTATGTATGGACTAGTTCCTTAATTTGACCTCCTCCACATGTTGACCTTCTTGCTACAGTCCTTTGGGTGGTCAACATACAGGGTTCTACAATATATTACAAGGCCGTAGTAACCAAACAGCATGATATTGGTATTAAAAATAGCCACATTGACCAGTAGAACATAATAGAGAATCCATAAACAAATTTAACTGATTTTCAACAAAATGACCAAGAATATTCACTGAGGAAAAGACACCCACCTTAATAAATGGCAGTCAATAAAAAATAGTTTATTTTCTATTAATAAATAAATTCATAAATTTAGAATGATGACACTGGACCCTTCACTATGAGTAAAAGTCAACTCTAGATAGATTAATTAAACATAAGACCTGAAACTATAGCACCACCAGAATAAACATAGGGGAAGCATGTCAGCACATTTGTCTCATTAAAGATTTTATGGCTAAGACCTCACAAGCATAGGCAACATAAACATAAGTACAAAAATGGGACTTGATTAAGCTAAAAAGTTTCTGCCAAGGAAAAATCAATAGAGGAAAGAGATGACTTGCTGAATGGGAGAAAAAATCACAAACTGTTTATCTCACAAAGGATTAATATTTAAAATATTCAAGGAACACAAACAATTCAACACTTTAAAAAAATAAATATTCCCATTAAAAAGTGGGAAAGGGCATGAGTAGACATACCACAAAAGAAGACATACAGAGGGCCAAGAGATACATACAAAATTTTCAATATCACTAATCATCAGAGAAATGTAAACAAAAACCACAATGAGATATCGTGTTACCCCAGTTAGAATGGTTATTATTACAAAGTAAAAGAAAATAGCCAATGCTGGTAAGGATATGGAGAAATAGGAACTCATATACTCTTTATTGGGAGATTCATTAGTATAGCTACTATGAAATACAGTATGGAGATTTCTCAAAAACTAAAAAACAAACTATCATATAATCAATCAATTCCACTGCTGTTTATTCAAACACAAAGAAATTCATATATGAAAGGCAAAGCTGCACTCTCCTGTTTATTGCAGCACTATTCACAATAGCAAAAATATGGAATCACCTTAAATGTCCATCAACTGATGAATAGATAAAAAAGGCCATGGTGTGTGTGTGTGTGTATATGTATATATACATATATACAATGGAATACAAAAAATACATATCATTTGCAGGAACATGTATGGAACTATTGGTCATAATGTTGCGTGAGATAAGCCAGGCACAGAAAGACAAATTTCACATGTCCTCCCCCAGATGTGGGGGCTAAAAAGTTGATCTCATGGAGGTAGAGGGCAGAGTGATGGCCGCTAGAGGCTGGGAAGGGGAAATGAGTAGGGGCAGGGGATGAAAGAGACATTGATTAATTTAAAAGAGAGAATAAGTTCTAATGTTCAATAGCAGAGTAAGGTGACTGTAGTTAACAACAATATGTATGTAATATATATCAAAATATCTAAAAGAGAGGACTTGGAATGTTTTCAACACGTACAAATGATAAATCCTTAAGGGCATAAATACCCCAAATATCCTGTCTTGATAAGTACACATTCTATTCATGGAATGAAATGTCAACTGTACCCCATAAATTGTATGAAAATTATAATAAAAGAGAAATGATAAAAAAAAAAAAGTTACAATTCAGTCCCTCTTGCTCTAGCTACATTTCAAGTGATCAACAGCCAAATGTATCTAGTGGCTACATTATTGAATAGCACTGTAGTCCCTGACCACAAGTACCAGTGAGTGGCTGTTAGGAAACAGGATACACAGCATCACCACTTGAGTTCTGCCTCTTGTCCCACCCTAGTGCTCCACCCACCTCCCCAATGGTGGAAAAACTGTCTTCTGTGAAATTGGTCCCTGGTGCCAGAAAGATTCCAGATGGTGGCCTGTTAGGAACTGGGCCACACAGCAGGAGGTAAGTGGCAGGGAAGCTGGTGAAGCTTCATCTGTATTTACAGCCACTTTACACTGCTCACATCATTACCTGAGCTCATCCTCTTCTCCCTCATGGAAAAATTGTCTTCCATAAAACCTGTCCCTGGTGCCAAAAAGGTTGGGAACCTCTGATACAGCACACACAACCTGCCTTTCACCTCTGTGAGAGTGACTTGACTTTATTATGGGCCCTACATCAGAAATGATATCTTGACCTCATTTCATGTCTTATATCTCCTCTTCCATAGGAACAGGGAGCGTTTTTAGTTGTGTTCTTCACAGCCATGTCACTCTTTTCCTTTTGACTCTTGGCAGTTTGATGAGTAGGGCTGCACCCTTAGCTCCAGGGCAAAGCTCTGATTAAGCTAAAATTATCCTACTGTTGTGGATAAGGGTGTGACACAGAGCAGGGACCTAAGCCACAGCAGACATTTTGTTAGCATGAGGGACACCAGGATGAGGATGATGCCAACCCACTGATAAGATCATGGCTAAGAGAAATGGACATAGAGGAAACTGATACCCAAGCTTGCCCTATAGATACATGTGTATAATTACAGTATCCAAGAAAGTCCTATTCATATTCCAAGTGTTTGAACTACTGGTTTCTATTACTGCAAATGAAAACATTCTGATACAACCTATTCAGAGGTAGGTACTAAACAAAGTACTGGGAATACAGTAGTAAAGGAAAAAAAATATTTTTATTATTAAATCATAGCTGTGTACATTAATGCAATCATGGGGTACAATGTGCTCGTTTCATATACAATTTGAAATATTTTCATCGAACTAGTTAACATAGCATTTCATGGCATGTTCCTAGTTATTGTGTTCAGACATTTATATTCTGCATTTAGTAAGTTCCACCTGTACCCTTCTAAGATGCACCTTAGGAAGGAAAAATTTACAAAAAAAAAAACTTAGCCCCTATACTCAAAAAGCTCAGAGACCACTAGGAAAATAATATACTAAAACAATTCATTGCAAGAGATCCTGTGTTTTAGCTTAGAACTGTTAGTGATATGCACCTAAGACTTCTTAAGACTCTTGCTGATGTTGCCTTGATCTTTGAGAGTTCACCATAGGATTATCGTGACTTCTATTTAATAAAACAGGAATAAGGGAAGAGAAGAGATTAATGTTTTCAGTTAAGCAGCTGGTCATTCATTCATTCAGTCAATATGGTGTAAAAAAAAAAAGGACACATAAAGCCTACAAGTAAATGTAAAATTGCTACAAATAATAGTGTATGGATATTGTGCAGACACAAGATTGTTTAGCCTAGTCATTGAAGTGATGGAAACATCTCCATTCAAGTGTCAAGTGAATTGAGACCTGAAGAATGTATTTGAATTAAGTAAAGATAGATGATAGATAGATGATAGATAGATAGATAGATAGATAGATAGATAGATAGATAGACTCACATCTTAACCCCAATTAAAAACTATCAAAAAAATAACATGTGAAATAGAAAATAATACATGGCTAAGTCATTATTGCTTTGAATATTTCAAATGAATAAAATATATTTTATCACTTAATTTTAAAGTGTTTGCATTTACATGTATAATAAGCACATATTTTATATGATATTTCTATAAGGACTGTCCAGAACGTATCCATCCACATATATCTCCATTTATCATGATTTTTGGCTGAATAATTTCCAGACAGCCATTGTATTTTATATAGATAGATAAATAGATCTATACATATCTATATGGAAAAGCAGTTACAGCTATTTTATGCTAGTCATGCCAAGTTCCTATGTTAATATTGATCTCTTCTTGTCTTATATATTCAGATGTTTATGCCAATTAGTGATTAGGCAAATGGACCATCAACATATCATTTTCAAAAGAGTCATTCTTCAGTAGAAGCACTGACTCAGCATTTCATACTGTAAATACTCCTGCTGAAAAACATTGCAGAGACTTTCCTGTTGTCCTAAATCCTTGTCTGGAAACTAACAGAAAAGAACAAAAATTACAGCAGAAACAAATTTCATGTTCTCCACTTGTTTAAGTAAAGGTTAATGACTTTTATAAAATGTTTCTTCAAGAAAAGGACACAGACTTTTCAACAAACTATATCCAGAATCCATGCAAAACATTCCATGAATATAAATAAGAAAATAACAAAATTCAGATAACTAAAATTCAACCACCTAAATATGACAAAAATTTCTTAGTAAAGTTATGTCTAAAGATTTTTTAATTAAATTTTGTCTTTTTATTCAGTGCTGTAGCCACTGGGTTAGTGCTTAGCACCTAGCAAGAACTCAATAACTCTCTGTTGAGTAAAGCTAAAAATTAATATAGAACCTCTTCCAGCATCTCTCATATCTATGTTGTCTGAGAAAAATAGTATTTGAAGAAATATTTCTGATAATTTTGCTGGTCTCCCCTTCCTCTCTATCTGTTTTTTTTTTTTTTTTCTTCCAACATTTTACTTCGGGGACTAGAAATGATACACTTGAAACCCATCAGTAATCAAAGTACAGGTTTCCATAGAAACCAAAACTAACATGCCTTCATGTTTTTCTCAAGCAGAGATTCAAATTTACGTAAGAGGATAAATACTGCTCAAATGATTACATGTCCACTTTATGTGCTAAATACATGATGGGGATTCTAAATGTCGCTATCTTTTAGCTGCCTACTTACAGGGTTTAAAATTTCTATTTCGATTTGTTTGTTTAAACATCCTGATTGCTATTCTGGTAAGAAAGTGTTTTATTATTGTTATCACTTTATTTGGTGATAATACATTGCATGGCTATCTAATAATTGCATTTATCTACCTTTATATGCCTAATTAATATTATCAAATTCATCTATTGAACAATAACTAAAAGAAAACAAAACAATAAATATTTCAAAATCCCGTTTTTGTTATATTTATATTTGTGTCACCAAGTAATACACATGGGTACAATATAATACCTAGAAGATTTCCCTGAAAGATGAAATTCAGTTCCTTATCAAAAATTTTAAAAATTATCACCAGGACCTCCAGAAATTGGCTCCACTTCTGATTGTTCATTTGTCTATTTATGGTTTGTAAAAGGGTCCTCCTTTAGCATCCTCAGAAAATATTTTTGCATAAAGATTAACACTTCAAATTGTCTTAAAGCACCTGCCTAAAGAAAAACTTTCTTTCCCAAAGTAGAGTTAGTGGTCAAGTTCTACAGGACCAATATTTGATCCGAGGAGCAGAAGGAACCTGTGGGCTCATTCAGAGACGGAGCCACTCTCCACATGAGTCAGAACTTTCTGGCTCTTTTGAGAGATGGGAAAGTATGAGAGACACAAATAGTTGGAGACCTATGAATGAAAAGTAATCTTTATTTTTTTTTATTTGCACTTATTTTTGTGACATGAGTTATTTTTTAAAGAAAGCATAAAAGGCTAAATTAGGAACTTTGTAAGAAATGGCTTCAGGAGTCAAAGAAACACATGATAAAATGTAATCACGTTTTAACATCATTGCTGCATACCTAACCACTGAAATAGTACCACATCTACCCAAAATAAAAGAAGGAAACAACAACAAAAAAAAACTCCTGTGAAACTCAAGCAAGGAGAAATTCCTAGTGGCTTCCTGGAATTGTCCAAAGAAAAATGTGATGTTCCATGGCTCGCCTCTCTACAAATAATACAGTTAGTCATTCACTATAACCATCCCTGGTCTCACTCTTCTCTCAGTGTGCCCATCACATGATAACATCCTGCCTTTGTTTAGGGTATTTTATTTTGTTTGAAGAATCCATTCAAGTAATTGCTTAGTGATATTACTGGACCTCATCTGAAAAGCACAAGCCCACTGTGAAAAGAGTCCTCTTCTCTCCTTGCTTCTTTTATTCTTTTCTTTCTTTCTTTGTTAAATTTCTATGCAAAAGCAATTGCTGAAAATTGCCTTAAGTTAACTTTTTTCTTAAACATGTCTTGCTACTCATTTTAATTCTATGAAGTTAAATAAAATCAAATATAAATGTTGAATATAAATTCGATAATTTATAGAATGAAATTATTCCCTTCACTCTCAGATTGACAGTAAGATATGAAAATGTAAAGAAAACATATGTTCCATGTGGATTTAAATTTTTAAATTATCTCAGGAGTAAAGAATTGTGGGAGAAGGCAGAAGATGGCATCTTATTAACAATAGTGAGCCAAATTAAATTCAATAAAGTTTTAAATGGGGTAAGAAGAAGGCGGAAACAGTATTTTTAAATACATTTGAGCACAATTTTTCCAGATGCAAATGCAAATACCTATTAGGTTAAAGAAAAGAAACCGAGACCTATTGAGAAGTGAAAAATGCTTAATTAACCTACAGGGGAATAAAACGTATTTTGAATATTATTCAGCCTTAAAAAAGAAAAAAAAATAATGATATTTGTGACAATGTGCGTGAACCTGGAGGACTTTATGCTAAGTAAAATAACCCAGACTCAGGAAGGCAAATACTAATCTCATTTGAATGTGGAATCCAAAATAGTCAAATTTGTAGTAGCAGAAAGTAAAATGGCAGTTGCCAAGGGTTGAGGGGAGAGTGAAATGGGGAGATGTTAGTCAGAGGGTACAAAGTTTCAGTTATGCAGGACGAATACGTTCTGGAGATGAAGATACCACATGGTGACTAAAGTTAACAATATAGATCTTAAGTGTTTGCATCACAAGAAAGGAAGGGAGGGAAAAGGGAGGAGAGAAAAGAAAGAAGGAAAGAAGAAATGAAAGAAAGAAAAGAAAAAGAGAGAGAAAACAGTTAAAGAAGAAAGGAAACAACTGTGTTCCCTACAGACAATTGGTTCTTAATTATTTTGCTTCCAAGGACTCTCTGATAATGCAATACAATCAAAAGCACGTATGCACGTACAATGTTAAATAAAATGTGTTGGAGGCCATTCATTTATGTCTGGGCTACTGCACTGGGCTGCGCCAGACTAAACCAACCTGGAGCCACTCATGCTAAATTTCTAAACCACCCAGACAAAACTAAAGTGTTTACCTGACCTTCTGAGAAATCAGGAAAGAGAAAGATGCTAGACAAATTCCCAAACAGCCCAGTTTTAGCCAGAGAGATAAGGAAATTGTTTCTGCTTTAATCTTTACAAGAAAAGTAATGTTGAGATAACCAACCCACTTGTTCCTTGTTTCTGCTTTCTGCAGGTTTTTTGGTCTATAAATACTCGCTGCAGAGGGAAACTCTCTGAACTGGTTCTGAAGGCTGCCTAATTTGAGAGTCCATTTTTGCTCCAATAAACTGTTACATTTATTTTGCCTATTTTTTCCTTCAATCAGTACAAAGTCTTCTTCTCTTTCCCATCCACAAACAAATTATTCTGTAAGTTAAGACAATTCATAGCCACTTAATCACTGCCCAAACCCAATTCCAGACACGGCCTCCAAACACTGTGAATCACGATTCACACAGGCAAGTGAAAACCTCAGAGTCGACCAGTTTCTTCCTCACTGATCACTAGAAAATGCCTTGGTAATAATGGTGTAGGAATAGTTAAAAGACAAGTATGAACGTGGAAGATTATATGTATATAATAAAATGTTTAAAAGGATATTTTAAGCGAACACTAAAGAAAATATGCAATATATCCCAAAGGAAAATGCAAGATGTATGGTAAGTATTTGAACATCTGGTTTTGAGACACTTGAACCCCTCACATTCCTTGAAGGTATAAAAGGATCGGGAACTAATGGTAACAGGTGGTTTTTCCTGAGGAGTGCAGCAAATGTGAAAAACTTCTTCCCTTAAATTAATGTAAAGGCTTCAGTAGGACCCTTTACAGCTTGAATGGCTCCTTTACAGTGTGGGGATAATGCAGAGGGGGAGTTCATTCTGATTTATCTGGAAAATCTAAGCGGGTGTTGGCTTTAATGCTAGAATATATGGAAGTTGCCACCATGGGTGTCCTGCACTCCTAGTTCTTATTGGGACAATGAATGAATACTTTCCCATGGATCAACGGTAGGTCACATACAAAAAGGATCTTTTCATGCTTTTATTCAAGGAGACCACCCTGCAGAGTAAACGGACTCTAGTCAGTAGTAAGCAGCTAGAGTTGTCACCAGATGACCAGGAGCTGAAGAAGGAGTGAACGGTCAGCAGAAAGAGAGATACATTTCGCCTCATCAAAGAAATTGCAAGGTCAAAACATCCCCAGCATTGGACGGACTCCAAAAGTCCCGTAAAAGCACTCAGGGAGCCGAAGAGTCCATTTGAGCACTCAGGGAGCCGAAGAGTCCATGTTAAACCCCCAGCACCTAGCTTAGCAAGGGGCGATGCTAGACTCCCATCACGGCGCGAGTCCTGTAATAACACTTGCCCGCCTCTTGCCTCCTTTGTGCTAATGTGCTCCAGTTCTGATAGAGCTCAGAAACTCAACTTCAAAATCTCACAAGTAAATATTAACACAAAGGCTAGTTATACATTTAAAGATCTTGGATACATTACAAAATTAACATATTATGATCAGCCACAGCACTCTACCCAGGGCCACAGAGTGAGATTGTCTAAAAAAAAAAAAGAAAGCAAAGAAGAAGAAACTAGGAGCAGGGTGACTGTGTGTTTGATGCTTGTATCAGTTTTTAAAATCGTAAACCAAGGTCATAGCTCATTCCTGTCGCCCTCTGAGCTTTGGCTCACTTTGGAAGCTTTCTGCTGTCAGCCCAGACAGAAGAGGAGGAATCACAAATGCTCCACGGCTCCTCTGTGCCTGAAACGGTTTATTTGTTTGGCCTTGTTAGGGACCCTCTGCTCTTTATCCCCCCATGCCTTTAATCCTACCCTGGGAAACAAAAAATATAGGAATGCATATGTTTACATTTTTCCTCAACATCACAAAGAAATTGTAATATGCTTAAAAAGCATCTATTTTCCCCAGGCATAGCCACTCTTGGGAATTTACTATCCACACTTCCAAAGGGATAGAGTAAGATATGCAAAAATAAACGAGAGAGTTCATTTAAAAATAGAGAAAGATATCACGGTCTCACTCAGCGGAAAATCCCTGACAGAACCAGCTCTGCCCCGTCGTGAACTAATCCTTTCCCACAATTAAGAATCTGCTGGGCTGCCAACAAATGTACTCTTGGAAGGATGCAGAACTATTTATTCCATCATCTCAAGGAGAGAAGATCGGGAAGATGCCAAAGACTGCCGTGCAAACTGCCCAAATGTGTCTACACTCAACTAATTACTCTCTTTCTGTTTTACCAACTTGAATTTGATCATACAAATGAGTGGATATCCCCGGTAGCCTGGTGGCAAGGGAAAATCAAAAAGAATGAATAGTGTAAACTAGATTTATTTCACTCCTGAAGTTTCTTGGGATTTAATTTCTGTCTAATTGTGATTACCTTAAAAAGAAGTAGGGCCAGAACATGGCAGGCTGCCACAATGCAAATAACACCAACATCACATGAGGAGATCTGGAAACAATTTAAGATTCTTACTAGCTACCAGTATTTTGGTATTTTGGGTTGTTGAAAGAACAAAAAATATACAGCAATAAATAGTAGACAAGTCATTAGCCTTGTCTTTCTAACCAACTAGACAGATTCAAGTTCAAGGACGGGCTCTGCCACTTCATATGTGTTGTTAGACAACATTTCTCCCTTGCCAGCATTTAGTTTCCCCTCTTATGAAATGAGAATATTGCCTCAACCAAGACCCATTAAACTGCCCATAACCCCCCAAAGGAAGAGAACAATGAAAAGGAAAAAGATCAGGTGGCCTCAGATGCAAGCAGAGCTGAAGACGGAGAAGAGGAAGAGGAAAACCCACAGAAAAGGAGAATAGTTGCTGCAGATTCTAAATAAAAATCAAGCAGGTGTCTTGAATGAACATGAGAATTTTGCTTAGCATTAAAATTTAAGATTTTTTTTAAAGCCTCACAGCTAACAGAAGGCTAGAGAATCAACCTTAGAAATCAACCCAGTGAAAACTAGTGATATTTCACAGCCTTAAAATAACCTGTGCCTCCACAGGTCAGAAAATTTCTCCACAACAGACTCAGAAATGCATAACAAAAATGTGTGGAAAAGCCGAAAACAGGTATGAAGACCTACCTATCAAAGCCATATGCTATGGAATCACCTGTATTCTTTTCAAGTTAAGTTTCCAGTGGGCTTTTCTGGTGGTTCAGGTAACCTGCATTTACCAAGTTTTTAGGGTTTAGATTCTGTATCGGAGCTCAGAGGGAACACAGGTAAGGCAACCTTCAAAAGGAAAGAAACAGTCAGGCACATAACTAAAGGGCTAGAAAGAAACATTCAGGTACAAAACTAAAGAGGCAAGAATTTTAGAACAAAGCTGAGTACTATGTTAGGTACGTATTTGTGGAAAATGTTTTTTGTAATCATCATATGAAATAATTTGCGTGAAAGCCCACTGCAGCCTCTAAAGTGAAGCATACGTGATATAAACATGCATAAATCTAATTTTTTAATCATTCAGTTGCATTTATGCAATGATTGACTCTGAATAAGTTGTGGTCAGTCCTCAAGAATAAGGGGGCTTATGAAGAATTCCCTCAAGTGTGCCGGAGGTCTGAGTTAGATCTTATTAATTTAATACAGGTCAACACAGTTCAGACGAATGTTACCGCTCTGCTCTGTAGTAAAGTACACTTAAAAGTCTACACAAATGCTGGACGCTGCCTGGCTTTCAGGAGAAAGACACTATATAATGCCTTTCCACAAAAAAACCTTGTCTTAAAAATATTTTCTGTGACTCTAATAACCATTTGTGAATTACCAGCTCCAAAAAGACAGTAAATAAGGCCTTATTCTCAAGTTTCAGCTCAGAGTATTTTAAAATATAAGAAGAAACTATTATTTATGGAGACAGTTCAGCCAACTGTGCCATCAGGGGGAATAGTCCCCACATGAGATTACCCTCACTTCTGACACCAGTTGACAGTTCGGTGAGAGACTTTCCCAAACTACCTTTATATTTGATAATTCACTGGAAGGACTCAAAGAATACTCTATACTCTGTTATGCTATGGCTATGGATTCTTACAAGGAAAGGACACAAATTAAAATCAACTCTTCAGTTTTTATAGTGACTTCTGGAAATAAAACTAAACTAAAACAAATTAATCCAAGGGAAGAAATGCACAGGGGAAAGCCTAGGGGAGTAGCAAATGCTGAGGTTCTGGTATCCCCTTGGAAGAAATAAAATCAATCAAAAGTCTATCAGTAGGCTCGGCACCTGTGGCTCAATGGGCTAAGGCGCCAACCACGTACACCTGAGCTGGCAGGTTCAAATCCAGCCCAGGCCTGCCAAACAACAATGACGGCTCCAACCAAAAAATGGCCAGGCATTGTGGCAGGTGCCTGTAGTCCCAGCTACTTGGGAGGGGGAGGCAGGAGACTCGCTTGAGCCCAGGAATTAGAGGTTGCTGTGAGCTGTGATGCCACGGCACTCTATCCAGGGTGACAGCTTGAGGCTCTGTCTCAAAAAAAAAAAAAAAGTCTATCAGTTGGCGAATGGATAAACAAAATGTAGTACATCTCATGGAATCATGGGTACACTTTCCCAGGATTGGTATATAAAATAAACATGGTGTATTGTCAAACAAGAAAGATCACCCAAGGCTTCAGTGGTGAGAGATTTTATTGGGGCTTCATTCTACCACACCTGTGGGGCTAACCTTTTGTCTACAGGCTCTGCCAGAGTCAGGCTGACACCTTTAGTCTCCTGTTCCTTTCAAAGGAAAAACTTAAACCGCGTGACCCAAAGCCCCCATCATAAATCACTCTGTCGGGCTGTCAGATGGCCAAAGCCACTAGGCAAAGATGCTGCCTGCAGGTGTGGAATGCTAAGTGTTTAGAGATCACCTCCCAGGAGGCTACAGCAAAGGGCAGAACTCTCTCTGGGGAAGGTTAATCCTTTACTACACAATAAAGGTAAAGAGATAGAACTAAATTAGAATTCTAGTGAGATGACCCCCAGGGAGCTTAGAAACCATTAATGAGCATAGGGCAGAAGCTCATAAAATTGATGTGATAGCAAAGGTTAAGAAATATGGACCAAAATAATCTGAGAAAGGTAAATGAGGCAAGACTTTCTATTTATAGTCTGTCTTCCCATTCATTTTTTAGACAGTTTTATTGAGGTATAATTAATGTGCCATAAAATTCACCCATTTCGATTATACAACTCAATCTTTATTAATGTTACAGAGCTATGAAATCATCAGCAGAAACTAATTTTAGAACATTTCCATCACCCCAGAAAGATGCCCTGTGCCCATTTTTTAATCAATTCCTTTTCTCACTCCCAATCCCAGGCACCCCCCATCTGCTTTCTGTCCCCATGTGCTTGTAAGGCTTCACTGTGTCTCAATGAATTCTGCAGTATGTAGTGTTTTTGCACTGGGCTTCATAACATAATGGTTTTGAGATTCATTCCTTTTGCAGCGAGTCAGTGATTTTATCCGTTTTGTTGATGAACTGTATTTCACTGAAGGGGTATCTCACCTTTTGCTTATCCATTCATCCGCTGATAGGCTTCTGAATTCTTTCCATTTCTTCCCATGATGAATAATGGTGCTATTATGAACAATTTTTTTATGTGAATATGTTTTTATTTTTCTTGGGTATAAATGCAAGAGTGGAATTGTTAGGGTTTTTTTGTTGTTGTTAAGTTAATGTTTAACTTTTTACAAAACTATTAATATCAAACTGTTTTCCAAAATACTTATCACATTTTACATTCCTATCAGAACATATAAGGGTTAGAGTTCACACACATTCTTGACAACACTTGTTACTTTCTGCCTTTTTCTCTATAACCATTTTATTGGTTAAGAGATTATCTCACTTACTTTTCTCACTAGTTATGACTGCACTGGGTGAGGAAGGACTAGTGTTACTGAGGTGTACACCGAGGAAACAACAGGTTCATTCAGAGCAGCGGTTCTCAACCTGTGGATCACGACTCATAGGAACTGTATTAAAGGGTCACGGTATTAGGAAGGTTGAGAACCACTGATTTAGAGGGACACTGCCCCCGCCTGTATTATGGAGAAAAGATTTTGCTCAGCTTACTCTTCCTGTGTGAAACTTTCATACCTTGGACCTGTTAGGTGTGGATATCACTGGACAAGCCCAAATGCATTGTCATTGCTCTTCACATGACTGTCACATCTAATCTTCCGGCAGCAAGCACAATGTCATCTGTAAAATTGCCTGTGTTTATTAAAAGAGACTGTCACAAAGGTGGAGTGGGTGAGATATATACAGGAATGATAGCAGGGTGGATGAATGACTGGGAAACAGGCTGCATCTGGTAAAGGAACAAAAGACTTCATGGAATAATGCAGAACCACACTCTAAACACCTACTAGTTATGTGATTAACTTACAGATTAACTTAAACTTATAATAACAATACTCCAGATATGACTGCCCTACTCTCCACTTACAAAAACCACCATACCCAACAAACAGAAATGTGGAAAGGGAGAAAAAAATGGAAAGAAGAAGAAAAGAATACAAAACAGGAAGGTAGACAAGAAATAAAGGCCGGGCGCTGTGGCTCACACCTGTAATCCTAGTACTCTGCGAGGCCAAGCTGGGTGGGTTGCCTGCGCTCGTGGGTTCAAGACCATCCTGAGCAAAAGCAAGACACATCTGTAAAAATTAGCCAGGTGTTGTGGCAGGCGCATGTAGTCCCAGCTACTTGGGAGGCTGAAGGGAAGAGAATCACTTGAGCCCGAGAGTTTGAGATTGCTGTGAGCTATGATGCCATAGCACTCGACTGAGGGCAACAGAGTAAGACTCTGTCTCAAAGAATAATAATAATAATAATGAAATAAAGTATTGGCCTTGCAGGACTATGGGAAACTGACTCTGTCTCAAAAAAAATTTTTAAATAAAGAAATAAAGAAGCATTGCTATGTGTGATTTATAAACAGTATAAAAAGGCACTCAAGTATTTAATTTCCTAGAATTGTAACATAAAGTACTGGCTGACAGGTTTTGATAGCAGGGGAAGGGTGTTGCAGCAATGGCCTTTCATGCCTATAATCCTAGCACTCTAGGAGGCTGAGGTAGGAGCAGCATTTGAGCTCAGGAGTTCAAGACCAGTTTGAGCAAGAGCAAGTCCCTGTCTCTACAAAAAATAGAAAAAGGAGCCTAGAGTGATGGTGCTTGCCTGAAGTCCCAGCTACTCTGGAGGCTGATTTAAGAGGATTGCTCACTCGAGCCCAAGAGTTTGAGGTTGCTGTGAGCTATGCTGCCACAGCAGTCTACACAGGGCAACAGAGTAAAACTCTGTCTCAAATAATAATAATAATAATAAATAGAATAAAGAAATGACCTTGCAGGACTATGGAGAACTGACCCAGTGTGTTTGGTTTCCCAGTGTGATGAGGTTTCTTTGATAAAACTGAGCATAGAGCAAGAAGCAGCAGAACCACCTGTTTGTAAGTAATACCTTAACTCAGTGATTTTCAGCTGCTTGCTATGTAGCCCCCAAAACACAGCTGGTAACATCTGGAGCCATTTGGGGTTATCAGAATATCTTGCCCACAAAGGTGAGGCACTCTGCTACAGAGCCCGCCACGCACAGGACAGCCTCCCACAACATAAAATCATCCTGCTTCAAGTCCGTGATTCCAAGGTTGAGGAGTGCTGCCGAGAGTAGTAAACGCACTGATTAATTATACAATGTCTGCCTGTGTGATGATGTGTGGCTGACAATCAGAGGATGGCTGTGCACAAGCACGGCCTTATCCTGAAGGTGCTGGCCTTTCCCCAGCTGCAGCACAGGCTCGCTGACCCCAGGTCAGAGCAGGGGGCGCCGTGCACGCTGCCTGTGTTCCTTTTCTGCATGGTCACGTCACTTTCAGTAACATCTTTGTAGCTGTGGTGAGTTAAACCATGAACATAATCTAATCCTACCCTGGATGGAGCAATGCGAATACTTGCGTAGTATGTGTGGGTGGTCTCTTCCTGCCAATCTGCATTGTACCTAAAACGCCAAATCTGCCCCCCAAATTGAAAGCAATAGGCAGTCCGACAGATCTTTTAGATAATTGTTTCCAAACCTTTCTTTCTTGCTTTTTTGGCAAAATTGTTTTAATAAGAGAAAAATAAACTGCTTCAAGTTTTATCTCTTATGCCTCCTAGCTTCTTTCAGACTTAAAAAAATAAAATAAAATAATGACATGTCTTAGAAAGCAGGTGGCAGGAAGGAAGAGGAAAAATAAAAGACTTTAAAAACATAAAGTGGAAAAACAATCTGTACAAAAGTTCCTAAGTCTAAAAATTGACTGTCCTTGGGATGTATGTATTGTGCTATATTTCATAGCAAAATTCCACAATCACTGTGGGCCTCCCAATATTATTTTGTATGTTTGCTTATATCATTTTGCAAATCAGAAAAAGGCCCTCTTGCCATTATGCAAAGTACCTTCTGATTTCTAGACCCACAGCCAGTCTATCAATCTTCATGTAATACTAAACATCATGGCCATATTCTGTCATGATACCTTATTTTAAAATAATTTCCAGGTTCATCACTGGAAATTTCTAGCAAATGGTATGGATAATATAGCTCTTATTTGTTCCTTCCTCTGAGATAAAGACAAGGAAGGGGGGTATTTATGCTCCAGTTCTTATCAACCGTTGGCTGAGAAGCATCCTGGGAGATGCTGGGAGAAAATATGGAGAGGAGAACGTAAATGCATTAATGGCTTTTGCACTTCGTTTTCAGAGAGTCAGTTATGCTGCCTTTTCCTAAACAATGAGTAAATATTACCTTATTTTTGGTAAAGTTACATAGCTAAGCACTGGGTAAAAGCAACAATAACGTAACTCTCTCTCTCTAAGTGAGGAAGATCAAGGAGAGGTAAGAACACTAGAATTGTACTTTTCTCATCTTGCTTACTAGGGAGTAAACAGAAAAGGATGATTTAGAAAGAAACAGAAACACATGTTTATTATTACATTTATGACTTTTTTAAAAGACAAGTGAATGGGTGGCAGTCACTGGTTCGGTTTTTCTCCCATCACAGCTTCCCAACCTGCTACGGAGCCTCCTTCCCTCTCATCTGTTGGCAATATCTTGGGCAAAGTCTGTATCTTTCTGGTCATTTTTAGGTATTAAAGTTTAAAATTAAATTTAAAGCACCAATCCTAAACTCAGTTTAAATTGTAGCTCTTTCTTTACTATGCCACGCCTATTTTCAAAAATAGATTTGAGTTGTGACCCTGTCCCTGGAGTGATGGGAAATGCTGTGGCTCTGACTTCCTTCTCCCCTTTCCTGTGTTTAGACCTCCCTGGGGAAAGATGCACAAGAGGAGAAGTGTGAGCAGCGAGGTTCTTCTCCGTAGCTGCCTGCCCCTGCTCTTGTTCTCATTTGCATTCATTCTCCTAACTACTGTAGCATTCTTGTGGCAAGGGTCCCCAGATGGCACCATGACCTTCTCAGGACAAGGCTCTGCAGCGTTCAGCCAGTATTCTGTCACTGTTGCCCCAGTGATAGCATGAGTGTCTCCTTTTAGCCGTGACACTAGGTCATGCACATAATCACATTTTTGGAATGGACAAAACCTTACTGGGCTTAGCAATCTCCTGGGCTTCAACTATCTCATCTAACCTCTACGTCCCAGCTGATGGGGCCACAGGAACTACATACATCTTCTTTTGTACCCCTCCCCAGATCACAGAGAACTGAAATGGTTTGGGACACTGGTTACCCCAATCTTCTTCTAATTATACCCCACAGTCCCATCTCAAGAATTTGCCTTCTCCTTTAGATTCCAAGGGAAGCACTAAGGAGGTGCGTGGATCCTGTGAAACAACAAACATCTAGCCTTGGCCTGAGATGCAAGGAGCTCTCAGCCTCCTTCTTTCTTTTACCGAATCCCCGGAGCGCCTCTCATGGCCTTGGACAGGAGAAAGTTACTGAGAACACTGTTCTCTGTGTTTCTGGTGATGATCAACTTAGACTTGCCTTCGGAAAAATGTATTCTCTATCTAGACTGGTAATAAGGAAAATGACTATTACACCACGCCCGCAGCCTCTTGCTAAGTTGGAAGGGAAGGATGAGTCCTCAATTAATGGTTCTTTCTTTGGAATCTAGAGCAGAGTTTCTCAAACGTCAGTGAGCATGGCGATCTTTCTAAAACACAAATCCTGATCCATTAAACCTGGGCTGGGGCCTGAAAGTCTGCAGTTCTAAGACGCTCCCAGGGGATGTGGCTGCTGCTGACTCACAGACAGACCAGGCTCGGTGTAACCAGGGTGGAGTCCCCAGTCCTGCTTTGCCCCCCACTTTGTGCGCCCTAGTTACAAATTCCGAGGAGAGACGATAGAGGGAGAAAGAATTTCAAGCGAGACAAGGGAGGATATTTTCACTTTCTATTTGAAATTCTTTTGAATGATATAAAATTGTTTTGTCTTTACTTTTTAAATATTAAGAAGTTACGCAAAAGAAAATCAAAAATCATCATTTTAAAAGATTGCCTTGAGTATGTTTTCACTTTTATATGGAGTGTACAATTTTGTCTTTCCAAATCTAAGTGAAGGGGATAAACGCACACACGTACACACATATACACACGCAAACACATAAATTTCACTCTCCGGCTGTAAATTAAGCAGTTCATTTCCTTCCCAATGAAGATGGACGTGTTTATCTAGAAAATGCATGCTAACCAAAAGGAAATTTAAAATTCATTTAGAACATACAACAAAAAGCGTGAAAACTTCCATGGTCGTTCTTACAAATAAAAACTTCCGTAAAGGATGATTTAACAACAACAACAACAAAAATCCTGCGCATCGGTGGCCCAGTTCTTGCGGTGTTTTCACCTGCCTTCCTGATGCCTGGCTGCGTGGATGCACGTTAACCTGCAGAGATCCTCATTCCTATCTCCTTCCTAATGCGAAACTCCCCTAATGGAGCCTTTTTGGTTCGTTCTTCATTCTTTGCTTTCCCTCCCTGCAGACTCACTGTCCTTGATGTTGTGCGGCTGAGGTTAATTGAGGATTCACGCTCAGACTTCAGTCCTATTGCTTTCCAATTTCGGATTCCGACTAGCCGCAGGTTCCCTGTACACTCAGCGCCATCTCTGGTCATGAGCTGAAACTGCAAACCAGAAAACTTCCCGGAGCCATCGCCGAATCTCAGGAGTCTGCGTTGTTCTCACCTAACCTGGCTTGCATTTCAAACTGTTCATCTGTTCACCAATCTGGCAATGGCCGTACTGTGTAATACTAGAGTAGCCAGCTCCAAATTAACGATTTTATAAAGCCCCTCAGAAGTAGAAAGTTTTGGCTAAGAGACAACTATGTTTCAGGCTATCTGGGCATAAAGTGTACAAGACTTAAAACTCTTTTTTCCCCCAAAATCCTATTACTGAGCTATTTGGGGGTGTACTCTCTTGCAGAGCTTTGGTGGATACTTAGATACATAAATGGTTTCCTCACGTTTCTTTCTAAATTTGTGTTTCAGTCATAGTTTATGCATTTTATTTTGTCTGACATCTGTCATGGTCTGTTTTTTCTCTGTTTCCCCTCATATTCTATATCTTGTCTCTGATCCCCACTCTCTCTCTTTTTTACCTCCTCCTGTCTATGTGTGTCTACCTAAATTCTGGATAAGCTCTTCATTTCACTATAGCTACCATGTATCCAGCTTAAATCAAATTGTACTATTTGGAAATAATACTTCACATTTAAGCAAAATGTTTTGTTTTATGGTAATATTTTTGTTAAACTGGGACATTGTCATGGAATTACAAATATATTAACTTGTTCTCTTTGCTATAGTTATTTTCTCTTATGGTTTTGAAGGAAAGAATGGAAACTATAGCCATTACAAAGAAAAATATAAATATCTGATTATATTTTCTCTTATGGTTTTGAAGGAAAGAATGGGAACTATAGCCATTACAAAGAAAAATATAAATATCTGATTTCTCTAGCTCAAAAAGTAAGTTACTTAAAAGTTCCTGCCAAAATAAAGAAGTTATAAATATTTTAACTTGTTCTTTCTGCTATAGTTATTTTCCCTTTTGGTTTTGAATACTATAGAAGGAAAGAATGGAAACTACAACCATTAAAAAGTGAAATACTAATATCTGATTTTCTTGCTTAAAAAAGAATTTACTACAATGTACCTGCCAACATAAAGAAGCATAAAATTCTGAACCCTGAGAAGTGACTCTGTTTAACTATGAGACCCTGAGAAGATTTGAAGATGTGAAACTGATTAACTCTTGTATATGATTACCTGTCATGTGCTGCATAGTTGCATTAAAAAGAGGCCCTTAACATTTGTGCAAGTGGGAATGTGTGAAAATTAGGTATTTCTTAACATTTTCTGTTGCCTCTGACTGTGACTTACTTTTATGACTATGATTCATAGTCCAAGCCTGAAGGACAAAAACTATCTTCACATCTCCTTGTCATCCCAATACAGACCTCATTGTGTCATTATTCAAGATTCCCTTTTTGATGGTGACCTACAAATTAATTTAGGGCTGTCTTCTTTTAGGTACAGTATTTTAGTTTCTGCTCTGAAGTCTAACAACAGTAGTTTTTCCTACATAGCAAAATTTTACATATAAAAGCCAATTTAGATGTACTAATATAATTTCCCCCACCCAGGAAGCGTGCCATGCATCCATGCAATATACCCATTGGGTGGGAACTTGACCAAAGTTTAGCCAGGCTTCCTCCTGACTCTAGATCCCTGGTCCCACTTTTTCTCAGCATACAGTATAACCTCTGTAGGTTGATGACCCAAAGAACTATGATAAACTAGTTGACATTGTCTATGAAATTAGGTCACCTTAAGGAGGTGGTCAGCGTAAGAAGGTGGTCAGCTATGGAGGTTCTACAGTACATAAACACGTACATGTAGAATAAATACATGTACATAAATTACTACATAACAAGACAGGGTACGAAATGATCATATAAACTCCGTAATCATTTTGTTCAAAAGCAAAAACCCCTAAGTTCCCTTGCTATACTACAGACTGACACCTTGTTGTCACTTCATTTAAGTACCTGTTTTCCCAAGTTCTAATAGGCACATGCTACCTCCCTTCTGTTAAACCCAGTGGATTTATGTCGGAGAGTGAGTTAGTAAGATGTAAGATGTTGCAGCCCATTTTCCATTGTCTGATCAGAACTTGCCTATCTCGGCATCTCTATCTTCAAGAGCCAACTAGATAAAAGAGTTTGCATTCCAAGCTAACATATTATTACTCAATATAAAAAGATCTTTATAGTTTGCTATTTAAAAAAATGAATTTTAACTGAGTCCTTCAGGCTTCACATAAAAAAGTATTCATTCTGGGAGTAGTAGATATTTTAGAATCCCTTAACTTGTAGACAAAGCAGCTTATGCTTTTTTGACTGCAAAAATGGTAGTCAACTGGCTAGAGCTATAGGATTCAATTTTTTTTGTAGCTGTAAGAAGCAAAGCCATATCCTTGCTAACATAAAATAAATTGGTATGTAGCATTTTAAGTAATCATTTAGAAATTAATTTCAAAATTATAATAATGCAGGTTATAGATATAAGAACTAATGTATATGTCAATATTCCTGAAATTTTTAAAATTTTAATTGTTTCTGCTTCCCTTATTTTCAAAGATATCTCAGAAAGATTGTTTAACTGGAAGACTGATTATCGAGGTTATGTATCTGCACTGTGGTGTGCCAGTGTCACTTGAGGAACCTGATGATTACTCTTAAAAAATAACTCTAGATTTGACTTTAGTCAAAGTCAAGATTATGACACCTAAAAATTGTAGGCTGGCCAAAGAAATAAATTACTCTTCATTTAAGCAGTGGCATAGATTCTAAATCAAAATCTGCCAAATCTTTATGAAAATTCATTAAGAGCAAAAATAAATTATTACTATTTTCCTAGCATACAAAGATTTAAAAGATGTATTTCTCTATGCTAGGTTACAGTTCCAGGAGAGAAGACATTTGCAAGAGCACAGCCTTGACCTCAGTAGTGAGTAGATTAGATCAGAAGTTATCAGGAGTCTTGACATATAAATTTGTCTCTTGGCATTTTTTTTTTAAGCTCAAGACTTCAAGACAAATCTTTGCCTCCTTAGTTCTGCTCTTAGAATTTGACAAGAGGGAAATGATTGAATCCTATCTGGTGGGTCTAGTTAAAAACATCCACCATGGAACAGTAAAACCCGGAGAATTTTGAAGAAGAACAAGAAGAGTGAGAGGGAGGGAAAGCTCTGCCAGGTATTAAAATATTCCAATCTAGAAAGCCTCTAAATTAAAATGATATGGGATATGTGCATGGTTTAGGCAAAATCATGGGAAATACCTAAAGTTCGTTCATCAATAATATATGCTAATATGCTACACATCTTAAATGTGTAGATTTTTTGAAGTAGCAACATTGGAAATAATTCATACTATACAGCAAGATAAACCTTAAATAGATCAGAAAGTTACACAAAAAATGAAATGATATGAGACTAGAAGAAACTTGGGTGATTATAGTATTAAAAAGAAAACAAATGAAATGCCAAAAATAATACAAGCAAATATTTAGATAACTTATTTTCAGCTTAAATCACAAATGTTTGTTTCTCATTAATATATTAATTGCATCCAAAGACAGAAAAAGTCCAATAGACCTATAAATATGACTATAGAAGTTAATAATCAATTCACAGAAAGAAGTACAAAGAGCTTTAATTATGTGAATATGTATTCAACCTAGCTCAAAATAAGGGCATATGTTAACCAAAACTAGCAAAATGAGAGCATTCTTAATTCTTTAGTTTAGCTCAATGTCAGAAGATACACTATGTTGGGGAAATTGTGGAATAGGGGCCGCTTTCATTGATCTCCAGAGAGGCATCAATGAATCGGTCACTATGGAAAATAATTTGAATATACCTAGCAAATTTACATAGCATTTGTCTTTTCACCTAGCAATTCCACTTTTAAAAATCTATCCCACAGGCGGCACCCATAGCTCACGGGGTACGGCGCCGGCCTCACACTGAAGCTGGCAGGATCGAACCCAGCCCAGGCCAGCTAAACAACAATGACAACTGCAACAAAAAAAATCCGGGCGTTGTGGCAGGTATCTGTAGTCCCAGCTTCTAGAGAGGCTGAGGCAAGAGAATTGCTTAAGCCCAAGAGTTTGAAGTTGCTGTGAGCTGTGATAACACAGCACTTTACCGAGGGCAACATGGTGAAACCCTACCTCAAAAAAAAAAAAAAATCTATTCCACAGATAAACTTGCAAAAAATTTTTAAAAATACATGCATAAGTCTTTCCATTGCAGGAATTATTCATTCAAGCAAATTAAATGTACCTCAGTGTGCGCTGTGTGAGATGACTCATACCTGTAATCTCAATATTGGGGGAGGCCTTAGGTGGGAGATCACTTGAGGCCATGAGTTGAAGACCAGTTTGAACAACACAGTAAGACCCAGTCTCTACAGGAATGAAAAGAATTAGCTGAGCATGGGGCTGTGTACCTGGAAGTCCTAGGTACTTGAGAGGCTGAGGCGAGAGGATTGATTGAGCCCACAAGTTTGAGGCTGCTGTGAACTATGATCACACCATTGCACTCAAGCCTGGGTACCAGAGCAAGACCCTGTCTTTAAAGAAAAAGAAGAGAAAAAAGAAGAGAAGGGATGGGAAGGGCAGAAGAAGAGAGGAGAAGGAAGAAGAGGGGAGAGGAAGAGAGGAGAGGAGAGGAGAGGAGAGGTAAGGACAGGTGAGGTGAGGCAAGGCAAGGCAAAACAAAGCAACTGAAGTACATCAGTAAGGATCTGGCTGAGTTACATTACAGCACCACGCATTAAGTTACTAGTACTTACAAAAACGAATAGGGAAATAATTATCTCCATACACTATTAGCGATTGATCTTAGGGAAATATTTTCACTGAAAAAAGTAAGGCAAAAAGCTGACTATAATGTAGTATAATTATCTTTAAAAGGCACTAAATGCAATTTTATGTGTGTGCTTAATATTTAAAAATGAAAGAAAATGAATATTTTAAAAAATGGATATGTGTATATGAGAAGAAGGAATTAGGAGCAAAGAAATAGAAAAGGATAGAGACTTCACATCTTTTAGGTTTGCCTGGATGGAGCTGGAACATAGCCTTCTTAGTAAAGTATCTGAAGAATGGAAAAAAAAATGTATCCAATGTGCTCAATACGGCTATGAAATCAATATATAACCACCTACACACTCACACGAATGGCAAAACATAACTATAGTCCAGAAAGTAGAAGGGAAGAGGAGAGAGAGGAGGGGAGGGGGGATATGGGAGAAGGGAGGGTATTTGGGGGGACCCACCTAATGTGCATGATGTAATGGTACATTTCAAAACTATTAAGAAATGAGTATAATTGTGATGGTTGTGTTACTTAGTTCAATAGAAACATTTCGTAAGCAGCACCCTGAACCCCATAAGTGGATCAATGTACAAGGTTACGATTTGATAATAAATAATTTAAAAAATAAGTAAAATAAAATTAAATGTCAAAAAAAATAAAATAAAATAAAGAAGGAATGATACAGGTAGCATACCACTGGGTGGCAAACCCTAACAAATTAGTGAACCAAGAGTATAAACAGCTCCTCGTATCCTGAAAACAGAGGTATCCAAACGGTACGTGCCTCTGAGGGAAGAACACAATACTGTCCCTCAAGTAGTCTTGCCAAAAAAGTTAAGCCAGAGTATGATTAAGACTCCAGATTCAGCTATCAACACAGACAAAAGAGAAGGCAGGAGAACTTCGCAGAACTCCGCAGGGATGCAATCAGCAAAATCCAGAGAGTTAGAAACTCCCTGGTTAAATAACCTAATTTCTTCCACAAATAAGTTGCAAAAAGGGGGGACAAAGTTGGACTGAGAACCTACAAATAGTAGACATACGAACCATTTGCTGTGCAGATTGAAATAGCAAACACTACGTACAACATTCAAAACTTAGAAAATTAAAAATAAAATAACAACCCATTTGAGAAAGAAATTGCATAGTACTAAGGGCATGTTGGTAATTATTTTTAGATAATGCTACTGTTGATTTGGTTTTAAAAGAGTTATCTTTTTTTCTGAATGCTAATTCCATCCTTTTATTTCCTCATATCACAAACATTTTAGTTTACCTGCCTTTTTACCTGATTTATATAAGCAAATTGCAAATAAAAAACAGGCATTTTTTTTAATCCTCCCAAATACATGTATGAAATATAAAACAAATCCTAATTTTTAAACAGCTTTAGCTGAAGCAACTTTATTGCTTTAAAAAAAAAAAAGAGTTAAAGAGCTGTATACTAAAGCACTTAATAGAAGAAATGTGATGAATGGACTTGCTTCAAAATAATACAGGAGAATTGAGGAATACTTGAAAAATATTGACCATGAGTTAATAGTTGAAGATGAGTAATGGCTACGTGGAGTTTCATAATACTCTTTGGTGTACTGTTTGCAATTCTCCATTAAAAAAAAATAAGGTCAGAGTAACATGCCTGGTGATCTTTGAAAGACAAATGGAACTTAAAATTAGATGTTAAAGAAAAGTTGCTTAGTGAGGACAGTGCAGGGAATAGTTTCACGTGACCAATGCTTAGAGTTAAAAGAGCAGAAGAGTAGAAGGCTGAAACAATGGGCCGGGCGGGAGGTCAGGTCTCAGAGGATTTTGTATCCTAAGGAAGAAGCTGTAGCTTCAGAAGCTAAGGGTAGGAGAAGCCATTACAAAGTCTTAAGCAAGAAAACAACACCAGGGGAACTAAATTTCGAATAGCATTCACAGGGAGAATTGATTGGATAGAGACAGCAGGAGAGAAGGCAGTAGGAGCTTGTTATAGTAATTCATGAGAATTATAAGAGAAAAGAAAATAAAATTGAGACTTAGTGACTGGATGTAGGAAATAAAGAAAAAAAATCTGGCATGACTCCAGATCTTTGACTTTTTTATCTACGTAGACAGGAGTGTAATTAAATTGTAATAAAATAGAATTAATTTTTCCAGGGTTTGGAAGCACTCATTGAGTATCTGGAGCACACGGGTGCTTAGGTTCTGCAAAACAAGACCTATGAATGATGGCTAAGAGCTAATTCTGACACTAGTGTCCACTTAATGTGGAAATCGGCAGTCACAGAATGTAGTTCTTTGAATCATACAAAAGATTCTCTCTGGGATGGTAAATAGACATTTAATGTTCTGAGTCACAGTCTGGCAATCCTTCTAATGCATGTAAGAGTATATGCTTCCAATCATTTAATAACAACAATTGGGGGAGATTTCTGGATTAAAAAAAAAAAAAGACATGTCTAACTGATAAAAATACAACAGTGTGGGGCAGCGCCTGTGGCTCATCGAGTAGGGTGCCGGCCCCATATACCGAAAGTGGCGGGTTCAAACCCAGCCTCGCCAACCTGCTAAACAGAAAAATAGCCGGGCGTTGTGGTGGGCGCCTGTAGTCCCAGCTACTCGGGAGGCTGAGGCAAGAGAATCGCCTAAGCCCAGGAGTTGGAGGTTGCTGTGAGCTGTGTAACGCCACCGCACTCTACTGAGGGTATAAAGTGAGACGCCGTCTCTATAAAAAAAAAAAAAATACAACAGTGTTTGGCATTTGTTCATTTACTACAGTTTTAGGGGTTGCTCTCTATAAAACAGCATGATTTAATAGCTGCCTTCTGTTATCTTCCTGTGGTTTGGTATGAAAGTTTTAAATATAATAATTATGATTCTACCAGTTATAAGAGATGTGTAAAACAGTTAAGCAGCATGAGATCCTAAATAGGTCCTTAATAATATCATTTCACCCCCTATTTGCTAACTTCAATGGCTCCAGAAGAAGGAGAGCCAGAAGTCCTGAAGATGGACCTTGAAGCTTCATTCAGATAGCAAGTGTATCATTTACACTAGGACGATGTTTATCTGTGCTGATTTCAGAAGCCAATGCAAGCTGAAGCCAACTTTGATCCTGCCATTGGTCACCAGGGAACATCTCCAAGTTCCAAAAGTCCATTGACCTCAACTCACTGAAAGTGATAGTCAGGAGGTGGCACTTCCATGAAGTAGTTACAAACCCACCTGCAGTACAAGTAACAAAAAGCCTCTGAGAGGTGATACTTTTCTTGCCACTTCTTAGGGGTCAGTGTCATTCAGAGTTCTAGAGTGATCCAGAGGTTTTAAGTTAGTTTAATAACCTATTTTAATACTAACTTTTATTTAGAGGCGCGTGTGGGATAAACGTGACAATAAGCTCCACTTTCCATTGGTATCTATCAGGTGGGGGCGGATTTTTACACAGAGGAAAAAAAAACACTCCTTCTTCAGTTCCTTGTTGTAAAGCAACAAAGAACAGAAAATTTCCTTTAAGCAACACACTACAAATCGAAACAAATCAGAAACAGTCACCTTCAAAACGCATGACGAGAAATCTAAAATGGCTCACATTTTCAATACTTTTACTTTTATCTTAATGAGACGTCCTCATAGCTTCTTTATTTCCACTATAGAGTATCCCCTTCTTACTCTTTCTGATGGTGTCTGTTTTAACAAGTAATTAATTATAGTGATATTTTTGCTTTATAATTACATTTGATAAGATTCTAGCATGAGAAATACATAGAATCCTATGCCTACGCATGGTTGAAATATATTTCTTTGGGAAAAATGAAATAAAAAGAAAACAAAACTCTTCCCTGCAGCGAGTTTTAATTTTTGTTAGACTAAGGGTTTGATCATTCCCAACGTGACCTTCTGTAACCCAGAAAATTTGACAGTACAGCTTTAAAAGATCCTTAATTAATGTTTATTTCATTAACCTTTATGTCATGATTTAAAGTCAAAGAATAATATTCTCTGCTCCCTAGAAACTATAAACATACACATATGTAAGCATGCACTCACACACGTGCACACACACCCCGGTCAGACAAAGTGGTGCAAAATTCTGTTAAATATTGGTTACTTTCAATTTGGGGAAATAAATTTTATTTAAATATTTTAAAAGAGTAGTCAAAGTATTTACTCAGAAAATTTAATCCCCAAGTGAATTATTAACTAAGAATAAAAATACAGTGACAATATTTTTTAAGCCTTAATAAAATTTCCAAGTCATCTGAATTTTCTCCTTCTTTTCACAGAGAAGTGTTTAGAATATTTTATACTGATAACATTTTAAGAATTGATGAGAACAAAGCATGTACATTAAAAGTATGGTTGAGTACTATCTAGAGTCAGCAAAAAAACATTCAACTACCATTGACCACTTGTACACGGCATTTTATCTTATCATCAGGATAATACAGCAGTTTTTACAATATATCAAGTAATATGCTGGGTTCTTTGATGGTGAAAAATAAAGTTCAATTCCTGTAACTTTATTGTTTTGACATATACTTATGGATTAATTTTCCACTGTTCATTTCAAACTTTTAAAACTCTAAATGCTGTGTGTTCTAAAGATGTCTTTTTGGTGCATTTTCCTCTTTTTGAGGGCTTAAGCTCTGCATATCAGCTGCATCCCAAGCAGCTGTTGCTAGGCTCTATCTGTTTCCATAGCAATAGATGAACTCTTCAGATGCATCTAGAAATCCTTTTCTTTTTTGCTATCTCTGAATTCCTTGTCCATATGTAAATCAGTATCCAAATCTCTAACTGCAAAAGAATTATATGAAGTGACATCCCGCATTTAATATCTGCATATGTACAATGCTGCATAGTATAGACTTTTTTCCTTTAATATTTGCATCCTTTGCCCAATCTGTTTAGGTTTAGATTTGTGCAAAATTCCTGCGATTTGGGATTAACACTGCTAAGCTAATGAAGAACAAAACCATTTTCTGCCAATACACTTTTCAGAAACAGTAATTAATCGAAGGAAATAGGTGTAAATTGAGCTAATCCCTTTTGGGCTCAAACTGAATTTCGAGCATCAATTGAAGATGACCCTGCAGAAGTGTTTGTTGGCTCTCTGTAGTTCTAACCATCTTGCTGTGACGTGCGTGTCCTCCTAGTTTCTCTGGCTATACAGAGGGCTGTGATGTGATTGCCCCCACTGGACCTAAAATTGCCACTACAGCTCTTTTTACTTACTACATTTTTTAAATGTTTGTTCAGTGGCTTCAAAAAGCAGTAAGTTTTATAATTTCATTCAACCAACTGACAGAATCTTCCAATAAAAATTGAAAGAGAAGCAGCAAAGTTATCACCTGACCCCTCACAATATGCTAAATACCTGCCAGTTCTAAGCAGAAGGAGAACTTTGCAATATCTGGGGGAAATAGAAGAAGGAAAGATAGGCAGAGATGGAAAGTTTTATTTCTACTGCATTTATATTAAATATAGAATGAGACAATAACTATTTAGAAATGCTGAATTTAAACTATTGTCTCAAATCAAAGTTTCATTCTTTCATATTCAATCATTGACTGAAAAAAAAAATCATTCACTGAACAAAAGCATGGACCGTACTCCAGATTTTAGTTAAGCAAAGGCTGCAAAGATGAATATAGAAGGCCTCTATAATGATTATGCCATGTATGTATTAGACTAATAATTACTATAAACACTAAACAAAACCCCTTTTTTGTGAGTAATTACTAGTATAGTATAACTATTAGTAGTACAATACATATATGGCTTACTAATTAATTATAGCTATACCAAATATAAACATTTAATAAATTTGCATTATGAAGTAAATTTTATATATATACTTAAGTGGAAAAACAAAACAGAGTTATTATTATTAAAATGAATTAGAATTAGTTTCAGAAAGCCTTAAAATGTGCCTTCTTATTTATTGGAAATTGCCATAATAAAATCACAAGAGATTTACTTAAAGATATATGTACAATAGAGATTGGTTAAACAAGATAAAACACCTGTAAATGAATTTAACTCAGCTTTAAAGTCATAGTATAGAAATATGTTTAGCAACTTATAAATGTACTCACAAAATGTAGCAAGTGAAAAAAAGATGGTTATATCATAATCCATTTTTTTAAATCCACCAAAATGATAACAATAGTTATCTCAGGTAGTGATATTATGTATCTATTTTCTTCATTTTGCATATTTTTTAATTTTTATAAATGATCACATGTAACATTTTCAAGTTATAGAAGATTATTTTTGTACTAGAGGTGAAAGATTGGAATAAAGAAGAAAGTCTATAACTACTAGAAGAGTTAAAGGTGGAAAATTACAAGATGATAAATAAGATTTTCTTTTTTATCTTTTTACTGTTGGGGATTCATTGAGGGTACAAGAAACCATGTGACACTGATTGCATTTGCTAGGTAGAGTCCCTCTTACAATCGTGTTTTGCCCCCAAAAGGTGTGGCACACACCAAGACCCCATTCCCCTCACTCCTTCCCTCTGTCTGCTCTTCCTTTCCCCACTCTTCCCTCATTCTTTCTCTCTCTGCTCTCCCCTTCCCTAACCCCCACCGTGTCATTAATTGTCATTAATTATCCTCATATCAAAATTGAGTACATGGGATTCATGCTTCTCCATTCTTGTGATGCTTTACTAAGAATAATGTGTTCCACTTCCATCCAGGTTAAT
>CAUYRH010006526.1:0-14168 GCA_963574655.1 Perodicticus potto
AGGTTCCTGTTATTGTAGAGTTCAACTTTTATTCCATGGTGGTCCGAGAAGATGCAAGGAATAATTTCTATTCTTTTAAATTTGCTGAGGTTAGACTTGTGACCTAAGATGTGATCAATTTTGGAGTATGTTCCATGGGCTTATGAGAGGAATGTGTATTCAGTTTTGTTAGGATGAAATTTTCTGTAGATGTCTGTTAAATCCAGATGTTGAATGGTTAAGTTTAAATCTAAAATTTCTTTACTTAGCTTCTTATCTATCCAACACTGCTAAAGGGGTATTAAAATCTCCAACTACTATGGAGCTGGAGGAAATCAAGTTAATCATGTCTATTAGAGTTTTTCTTATAAATTGAGGTGCATTCTGGTTGGATGCATAAATATTAATAATTGAAATCTCATCATATTGAGTAGTACCTTTAAAAATATGAAATGTCCGTCTTTATCCTTCCTTTACTTTGGTTGGTTTAAAGACTATTGTATCTGCAAATAAGATTGCAACACCTGCTTTTTTCTGTTTTCCATTTGCCTGGAATATAGATGACCATCCCTTCACCTTTAGTCTAAATTTATCTTTTAAGGTAAGATGAGATTCTTATATTCAGAAGATATCTGGCCTGAGTTTTTGTATCCAGTCAGCCAATCTATGCCTCTTTAGAGGACAATTTAAACCATTCACATTAATTGAAAATATTGATAAATCTTTATAAAGTCTAGTGGACATTTTTAATCCTTTCATCACTGTGGAAGTTGGAATTCGATAAAAAGTTTCTGGGTGAGTTTACTTTTGTGGTGGAGGATTACGCTGGTCATTATGGAGGATAGCTTTAAGAATATCCTGGAGAGCTGGTTTACTTATAGCAAATTTCTTTAACATGTGGATGTCATTAAAGTATTTAATTTCTCCATCATAAATGAAACTCAGTTTAGCTGGATACAGGATCCTGGTTTGAAACCCTGAGGGTTTGTTTTAGGAGATTAAAAGTCAATGACCACCCTCTTCTAGCTTGAAAGGTTTGATCAGAGATATCTGCAGTTATTCTAATATTCTTTTCCTTGTAGGTTATGGATTTCTTGCGTCTGGCTGCTTTCAGAATTTTCTCCTTCATATTAACTTTAGTGAACTTAATTATGATGTCTTATTCAGGTTGATTCATGCTGGAGTTCTGAAACTGTCTGCTATCTGAATTTCAGAATCTCTTGGCATGTCTGGAAAATTGTCTTTCATAATCTCATAAAGAAGAGACTCTGTGCCTTGAGATGCCACTTTGTCATTTTCAGGTATCCCTATAAGGCAAATATTGGTTTTCTTTGAGTTATCCCAGAGCTGTCTGAGAGAATGATCCGTTTTTCCATCCATTTCTCTTCCTCTTTGTGGGTTTGGGAGCGTTTGAAAGCTTTGTCTTCAATGTCAGAAATCCTTTCTTCTGCTTGCTCCATTCTGTTGCTGAGGGATTCTACTGTGTTTCTCAGATCTTTGAGGGCTGCAACTTCTTGTCTCAATGTGTCAAAATCTTTGGTCATTTGGTCTATGAATTCCTTGACTTCTTGAGACAATTTTTGATATGCTCCCTGAATTTCTGAATCCAACTTTTCCTCTATTTTATTGATCTTGTTTGCAATCCAAATTCTGAATTCAATTTCTGACATCTCAGCCATCTGTTTATACATAGGATTGTCATTTGTGTCTGCCAAATTGTTCCTTGGGGGGGTTGATCTACTCTGGTTGTTCATGTTTCCAGAGCTTTTCCACTGATTCCACCCCATAATTATTTTAAACCATTTGGCTGGATGAATAGATAAGGATAAGTTGGGTTGGGGGTTCTAGGAGTAGTGATTGACCAGTCCTTTACCTGAAAGCTGGGACTGGTTTCTGTACCTTTTCAAGGACCCATACAGTGCTACTGCTTGCGAAACTGGAGGCCTTCTTGGTGTGGTGGGATGGATAAATATTAATAATTGAAATCTCATCATAAAGAGAGGTGGGGTTAAGTGGCTCTGTCTTATTTTCAGCTTGTCTCTGTCTTACCCTAGAGAATCAGTTACTCTGGACTGAAGTCTGAGCTATGGAGAAATACCAGCAGTTAAGTCACTGCACCACCCCCCCCAGGCAACAATTGGAAAAAGAAAGTCAAACCTTCCCACTACCACACACCTAGGGTACCACTTTGGAAAGTCCTCAGCTGATTGGCCCAGTTGAAGAGGTCCCAATCAATTGTCCCAGCCAGCACTGGCCTCAAATGAAAGAGTTGAAAAGTCTCTGGCAACTAGATAGCAGGGGCCTGCTGGAAGCTCTAGTATAACTCGCTCTGGTGCTCTGTGAGCTCAGGAGGGCACCCCACACACACACAGCAAGTAGATTAGTCTGGGAAGGGTGATGCCTCCTTCCCCACCTTGCCCCTCTGCCACACCCAGTCACTGGTAACCTCATAGGGCTGTGATCCAGTTTCCTCCAATGAGCAGATGCTCCAGAGGTTTGTGCCTTCCTGGGTCATAGGGAGGTCTGTGGCTCCTCAGCCAGTCCACCACTCTCTGTCACTGTTTGGCATGGGGAGGTGAGGCCTGACAATCTGGGTACTTGATAGGGCCTGGAGCGATTCATTCAGTTCCAGCCATGTCCCTGATTGATGTTGCTGATAGAACAGAACAAGTTCACAGAATTTGTTTCTTTCCCGGCTATTTTCCCCTGTGGTTCAGACGTTGGGCTGCAAATGGGGCTAATTTAGTCTGTGAGTTCCAGCCCTTTGTCTCAGCTTTCATCCCCTGAGGGCCAGGTTCATCTGAAGCTGAGTAAATCAGTCTCCACCCTGGGAATCAGCTGTCTCTAGGAGTATTCTAATCCCTGTGCTCTGCCCCAGCCGGTACCACCTCAGGCATACCCTTCATTCCCAGGGCCTGTGCCTCGGTTGCCAGCTCACTCTGCCAGTGGCTGCCACCAGAGAAGCCACCCAGCTTCCTCTGGCCGCCAAGAGAGACTGGGAGTGTCTCCTTAAAACATCCCCAGGGGTGCAAGCCCCACTGCCATTGTTCCCACAGCTGTGGCTGCCGCTCCATGACTCAGGGGACCACCTCTCCAGCTTGGCCTCCTCTCAGCTCACTTTACTCTCACCACTCCCGTGCCAGAAAATCAGCACAGATCAGCAATAGTCCACGCCCCATCCACAACCCTCAAGAAAATGTCCAAGAATCTGGACTCGGTGGGGGATAGGTTTCCAGACCTCAGGGTGAGAGTTGAGGGGAGTGCCAGGAGTTCAAACTTGCAGGTAGAGAATATATACAGTTTTATACAGTTTTATGCCTTGCAGGAGAATGCCATGGCACCCTAGTAGGGGAAGGAGGTCCGGTTTTTAGAGGGTCTCTCCCATGGGGTAGAATGGGAGGACATCTGAACTCTGCTCACTTATTTGTATGGAGGTATGAGTATACTGCAAGCCATTCTCATGGGGGAGAATGCTTGGCAATGTGCTCTGTACCTTTTGTTTGTGTTCTTAGGATCACAGGTTGCCTCAGCAGGGTTGATGTGCATTCTTCGACCTTCTCTTTTGGCTCAGGTCCAAACCATCAGCTTTTTGCTAAATTTCTGTCCTTTAACTCTCCTTCTGGACAGGAGCCTCTGTGGAAAGCTGGCTACAGACCGCCTAAATTAGGTTATTTTTTCTTAATGCTTCCCATCAACTAAGTTGTGACTTATCACTTTTTTTTTAATTTTAGCAAAGTTTAAGTCAAAGTTTTAGACTTATGATTTTTACTCAATATAGCTAAATAAAGTTCACCAGAAAAAGAGAAGCACATTACAGATTACTATAAAAGGAAAACATTATAAAATAATCCAAAAAAAAAATTTTTTTTTTTACAGTTTTTGGCCAGGGCTGGGTTTGAACCTGCCACCTCTTGTCTATGGGGCCAGCACCCTACTCCTTCGAGCCACAGGTACCTCCCTAAAATAATCAAATGTTAAAACCAGTTTATGAAAGAAGAAGGCCCAAAGTCTTCATTACCTTCTCACAGAAAAACTCCATTAATGTACAGTCTTCTTCCTCAACTTATACCCTAAGAACAGTCTCACATCATGTTTATATGTTGTCTTTTACCCTTATTTAACAGTTCTGTCACAATCATCTTTTCATAATCCACCCTCCACTTTTTGGAGGAATGTGGGAAGGAAATAAACAGAAACATAAAGTATGCAAGAAGTCATGTTTAGCCTTAATTTTACTTTTAGTTAATAGGTACCAAAAAAAAAAAAATAGGTACCACACATCCAAGTGTGCAAGAAACTGGGAATGTAGGAAGAAAGAAAGCATTAAAGAAGTAAAAAGAGCCTGGACACAAACTGAAAAACATCCTTTTAATCATATTGCTCCAAATGTCAGAATCTGTAATTTTTTTTTAATTATAAGCTGATTAAGCTTATTAAGTTTTTATTGAAATCTTTTGTAATGTAAACACACCTTGTATTTGCTTTTTTTATTCCTATGGTCTTATCTGAAGCCTCATACTTACTTTCTGATATTGTTAAAGAACTTAGAAATTTAAAAAAGGTATTCTTGGCCTCCACCGGCCCCCGGCCATGCGATCCCGCTGGCCTCTGCGTTTGTCCGTTTTCTCCTGGTGAGGGTTGCAGTGCGCCTGCACCAGGGTGGGGGGCCGTGGTCGCGATTCGGCCTTTCCCTCCATCTTTATTCTTCCCCCCCTCCTGCACCCCACGAGGCTCCCTGGTCGGCGCTTGTGCAGAGAACTCAGCGCTGAGTGTGTCTCAGGCCACAGGGGAAAATGGTGGAAAATTCACCATCGCCATTGCCAGAAAGAGCAATTTATGGCTTTGTTCTTTTCTTAAGCTCCCAGTTTGGCTTCATACTTTATCTCCTGTGGGCTTTTATTCCTGAATCTTGGCTGAACTCTTTAGGCTTAACCTATTGGCCTCAGAAATACTGGGCAGTTGCATTACCTGTCTATCTCCTTATTACTATAGTAATTGGTTATGTACTTTTGTTTGGAATTAACATGATGAGTACCTGTCCACTCAACTCTATTCATACAATCACAGATAATTATGCCAAAAACCAACAGCGGAAGAAATACCAAGAAGAGGCCATTCCAGCATTAAGAGATATTCCTATCAATGAAGTAAACCAAATGTTCTTTCTTGCAGCCAAAGAACTTTACACCAAAAGCTAAATTGTAATACCAAGCATTTACTTATAAATGTTTAACATAATAATTTTGGCCATAATTATTTTGACCACCTCTTTTACTAATACCCAGCATTGAGATGTAAAAAAGTAAGTTGATTTTCTGTTAGATAAAGTTCAATTTATATTGTAAATGTTGTCAAATATAAGTTATTAAAGGGTAGAATAAAGAAAATACTACATTACAAAAAAAAAAAAAAAAGGTATGCTTTACCAAAACAGATATTGAACTGTTAGAAGGCCTACATTTGAAGTAATGTTTTATACTTTGGTAAAATGGAAAGCCTAGTCATTTGTGAATTTCTTAGACACAATAGCATGATCTGCTTTCTGGAAGGATAAACAAATGCTTGATACACAAAGCCAGTATCAATTCCAGAAGTCCTGATAATCCTAACAGGGTAAATGAAGTTGCTCCAAATGATTGATGGGGCAAGGGAACCCTTCCTGACAGTTATTAAAGAATAAGGCTTTGAAATATGTTAATCTGGCTTGGCACCTGTAGCTCAGTAGTTAGGGTGCTGGCCACATACACTAGGGCTGGCAGGTTCAAACCTGGGCCCGGGACTGCTCAGATTTTTCTCATATTTACCTTACATATCATAAATTTCTTGTATATTTTGTGTCAGTAGCTTAGCTATTTCTTAGTTGTCTTTAAAATAATATGAAATTTCAATATTCTGTGCAGAAGCAGAATAAAGTATTTACATAGCTACAAAAATACGAAGGTGCTCTTTATTTTATGTGTTTTTTACAACTACATTTTTTAAAATCCCAAATATTCTCATCCCTTGTCTACATCATTAATTTATGTTCTTGAAAACTAATACAGTTGAGAAAATTTGATCACAAAATCAGAGTATCATGGGATATATTGGGTTGTAGTAAATGTTTAAAATAAGAATCCAGGCTCAGTGCCTGTAGCTCAGTGGTTAGAGCAACAGTCACACATACACCAGGGCAGAAGGTTCAAACCCGGCCCGGACCTGCTAAATAACAATGACAACAACAACAACAACAACAAAAATACCTGGGCATTGTGGTGGGGGCCTTTAGTCCCAGCTACTTAGAAGGCTGAGGCATGAGAATCACTTAAGCCCAAGAGTTTGAGGTTGCTGTGAGCTGTGATGTCACAGCATTCTACCGAGGGCAACATAGTAAGACTCTATCTCAGAAAATAAAATAAAATACAACAAAATAAGAATCCAGGAGCTTACATTGAAAATTAACTACTTATTTGATTGATGGGGCAAGGGAACCCTTCCTGACAGTTATTAAAGAATAAGGCTTTGAAATATGTTAATCTGGCTTGGCACCTGTAGCTCAGTAGTTAGGGTGCTGGCCACATACACTGGGGCTGGCAGGTTCAAACCTGGGCCTGGGACTGCTAAAAAACAACAATGACAACTACAAAAAAAAAATAGCCGAGTGTTGTGGCGGGGCGCCTATAGTCCCAGCTACTTGGGAGGCTGAGGCAAGAGAATCACTTAAGCCCAAGAGTTTGAGGTTGCTGTGAGCTGTGATGTCACCGCACTCTACTGAGGGCAACATAGTGAGACTCTGTCTCAAAAAAAGAAAAAAAGTTAATCTGCTAAGTTAGAAAACTCCCTTCCTTACAATTTAATGCTTGAGATTGATAAGTAGCAAAAGCTTTTGTCCAATTCTTATAAAAAAAATCATTTTGCTGCTGACATAAATTTGTTCTAACTCATTGTTTTAGAAATTACTTATAAAATAACCAATTTTTTATTTATCTTGTAAAATCTAACCAAAGCAAGGGAAAAGGTAGGTAATGCAAAAGTAGAGACTTGAATCCTCTACTATTCCCCCTATTAGCCACAAAAATACTGACTCTCTCCTCACCTGTCTGCTCACATGCCCTTATGGGTGAAAATTAGAGTATAAAATTCCAAAAATTAGGATGGTCCTTTGTTTTTTTTTTTTGAGACAGTTTCATTATGTCACCCTCAGTATAGTGCAGTAGTGTCACAGCTCACAGCAACCTCAAACTCTCAGGCTTAAGTGATTCTCTTGCCTCAGCCTCCCAAGTAGCTGGAACTACAGATACTGGCCACAATGCCTGGCTATTTTTCTGTTGTTTTTGCAGTTGTCGTTGTTTAGCAGGCCCTGGCCGAATTCAATCCTGCCAACCTGAATGTATGTGGCCGGCACCCTACCCACTGAGCTACCGGCACCACCTAGGATGGTCTCTTCTGTATTCATAGTCTCAGCTTCACCCACCTCCTCACTTGGGCCTGACACTTCGTGCCCCACAGCACCTGAAAGCACTACACTCCAATGACAGGAAACTGCTGGCCTCTCCCTACACACACTGTGTGCTGCCCACATCAGGCCATCTCCTCTGCTGGGATGCTTTTCCCTAATCCTCTTGATGAAATTTGAGACATTGAGGTGCTTTCCACATACCAAGTTTATCTCTACTAAACAATTACATCAAGAACAGGGAATGGGCACAGTACCTCACACCTGTAATTCCAGCACTCGGGAGACTGAGGCTGGAGGATTCCTTGAGCTCAGGAGTTCGAGACCAGCCTGAGCAAGAGCAAAACCCCATTTCTACTAAAAAACTAGAAAAATTATCCAGGCATCATGGCATGAACCTTCATCAGTTCTTAAATATTATTGCTGTTAGCCTCTTATTTCAAATCTGCCTTCACACCAGACTTATTTTTCTAAAACATAAATCTGCTCATTTTACTTCATTGCTGACAATCCTATGATCCAAAGTAAAATTCAACTCGTATATGATCTCACCTCACGTGTCTTTCTGGTCTTATCTTCTAACACTTGCTCACACAACACTGTGACATTGAATCACTTACTGTCAGCCCACTTGGCACGCTCTCGCTCTGCACTCACTAATCCTCCTATTGAAGACGCTTCCACCCAGCTAACTTCTGCAGGTGCCACTTCATCTATGAAGTTGTCCATTTTCTTCCTGCTTTTCCCTCAGACTCATTTAGTGACGCCCTCTGTGTTAGATAATTGCAAAACTTCATCTCCCTATCCCGATTATCCACTGAAAAGCTCAAGCTATGGCTCGCCCCCTACGGCTCTTCGCGCCAGAGCAGTAACACCTTATTGGCTGTTCTACTATCCCGTCACCTCCCCTAACCGAACCTACATAAGGTGCCCTTGTTTTTTGTTCCCTATCTTCTCTTCTCTTCTCTCTCTCTCCCCTCTCCCCCCATGTGTCTCTTCTCTCTCTCTCTGTCTCTCTCTCTCTTCTCTTCTCTCCTCTCCTCTCTTCCCCTGTTTCTCTCTCTCTCTCTCCCCTCCTCCTTAATGCTGCTCTGTAGCTTCCCCCACCAATAAAGACCTTTCGTACAAGCCTTGGTGTTCTGTGAGGTTTATGCCGGTCGAGTGCCCCCCTTTCACTCTGTTAGCTCCCTCAGCAGATCTCTTTCAAACCTCATCGAAGTGAACTAAATTTTGTATGTATTTGCCCCGCCCCCTAAGCTGTTATCTCGTTAAGAACAAGGAATTAACTCCTTTAAAACTCTGTCCCTTGCCCTTCTCTCCCTCTCTCCACTATTGTGGTGTGTGGGATTAGTCCCATTTGTCACCATGTCCTATCACAAGACTTGTAGAATCAAGCGATTTCTGGCAAAGAAATAAAAACAGTATTGTCCCATTCCCCAGTGGATTCAAATGAAAACCAGTAATAAAATCAGGTATAGCTCAAAGAGGAGACACTGGAGAAGACCCAAGCTGGGTCTATAAGGAACCGCACATGAGATGACACATATTTATGATGTATCAAGGTTACTATCATCTTACCATATCAAGTTGAAAATGTCATCAGTTGGACAGTTGTCCATATTTTATTGAGAAAATGAGTTTTTTCTTTGTTTATATACTCTTCATTAATAAGCTCATCCATTAAAAATTATGTGAAACCTTTAAAAATTAAATAAATAAAACACTGTCCCCCAACATCTGTCAAAAAGCTGACACATAGTGGTTGCTTAAAACCTATTTGTCATATGAAGTAAGGAATGAATGTGCAGGCAGAATGGGAAGCAAAGACCCCATTCTTGGCAGGGAAAGGCACTCCCAGAAAAAGGGAAAATTAAAAAGT
Source organism: Perodicticus potto (assembly GCA_963574655.1). NCBI lineage: Eukaryota > Metazoa > Chordata > Mammalia > Primates > Lorisidae > Perodicticus > Perodicticus potto. Next base: position 9,294 of record CAUYRH010006526.1, read on the forward strand.
AGGCTGATGGAGTCAGAACAAAGAAAAGTCAGCTAGTTTAAGCCAGGCGTTGCTAAATTTCTCATCTGAACAAATTTCCAGCCTTTCCTGAAACTCTGGGCTATTGGGGATATTGCTTACACACACCCCTGCTGAGTCTGGGAACACTCTGCAGAAAAAACAATGGCCATAGAAGAGGCTATGGCAAGAACTAGAAAAGATACATTATCTAAGTTGTTTCCTGCCCATTAAACAGACAAAGCAGATACTCGTTATGGAGATTTGCATTTGACTGGGGCAGAGACCAAGGGGGAATAGCTCAAGCCCTGAGATATGGGCAGGAGGGCTTATATCCCTTATTACAGAGGAAGATCTCTGTGGTGGTGATGAGATGAAAATTCCTCTCTCCCACCGATTCCTCAGAGGAGATTGACGCCAGTGGCATCTTACTCCACAGGGAACTAGCAGCACTTAACACTTCCCTAGGAATCTGTGTGTGTGACTCCAGACAGGAGGCTGCCCCTGCCCCTGTTGAAACAAGGCTCAAGTTTCGGATTTCTCAAGACTGATCAGATCTTTAAAGTTAATAATTACAATAGGAGCTAATATGCTAACTCAGAGAAACTGCTGACATCTTTGTTCCCTGCCTCAGCTTACCAAATGGGCAAAGAGATTTGAATAAAAGCTGAGTGGGACAGATGCTGGGGGCCATCACCAGAGTCCCATAAACAGGCAGTGGTCCCCCAAGTTCCCACCTTTGAAAATTCTATTCTGTATCTCATGTCTCTTTCTTTATCATCATTCCTAACTTTTTATTTCTTCACTCAGACATGCCAGTTCCAAAGGTCTTAGCAGACCCTGTCCCCAGTCCAGGACCCTGACATGAATGAATGGAAGGGAAAGTGAAACAAGTAATATCCTCACATGTGACATATCCCCACCTATACTGATATTTCAGCTTTTCTGTTACAGAACTAGACAGGAAGGAGAGGGAAGAGGTACAAGACAGATCTGCTTTGGCCTCTGCCTTGGACATAGATGGCAAATGTCAAGAGAGACTGGCTCATGGTTCTGATATGGTTGGAAATCAGAACAGACTCTAGGGACTCCTACACACATTAACTACAAAACTGAAATACTCTCCCGAAATTTGGAAATAAGGCTACCCTCAGGGATTTAAATCATAAAATCAAAACAATTAGAAATTGATGTCAAGGAAGATGTCAGTAGGAAGCTGCAGGATTCTGTGCCTCTACCTCAACAGCTATTGAACTGGCAGGAATTGTCCAGAGTATTGTCAGAGAACTCTCTGGCATCTGTAGGACACCTTATGAAGAAGCTGGTAAATTTTGATAAATTTCAGCCTTTTGTGATGTTAACAGTTCAGTCCCCGCCCCCTACGCAGCAGCAGACCACTGTTGGGGAGGCAGCCCGCATTACTGGCTCAGTTTTCTGGAGCTAGAGTGAGCAAGAAAGACCTTGTCCTCCAGGAGGTGGGTTGTGTGCTTTGCTAGCTGATTGTTGCTTTTGATTGCCATGTGACCAGCACAAACCACTGTCACTTTTCATATCTACCCAACACACTCTGAAGCAGCTTTCCAGACACAGAGTACACAAAGAGGACATTTTTCCTCCCTCTTGAGAGCCAGACATTTAAGAAAATTTGTGTCAGGATACTGACAGACTGCAGAGACAATGGAAAAGAAACTTCAGTGGCTACACACAAGGAATATACACTTCACAAAAAAAACTTGAAAAAGGCACAATAGAAATGAGTTTAGCCCACAAGCCAAAAGGAAAAGCAAAAGGAAAATCCCTGAGGAGTAGAAGTGAGAGAGGATACCCAGGAAGAGTGAGGTCTAGGAGAACAGAAGTCTTCTCAAGAAGACACCAAGGACAGATCGGCAGGATCCTCTCCATGGTGACTCAGCTTTTAGGAATTTGTAGACTTATTTTCCTGGTTTTGCAGGAAGATGAGGCCCAATGGAGAGAAAGAGCAGCCAAACACCAAGTTTATAAGAGAGAGGTCCTAACGTTAGCCAGTGAAGCTTATGGCATAGAAGAATTCGAAATGACCACACTTGCTGACTGGCTTGGTCTTCCCCTTTTTATCTCCAGTCAAAAAGTTTCAACCCACAGATACCTTTCTCACTGATGAGTTCGAATCAAACAGGAGATGCTATGCCAGCCCCCACAGAACTACAGGATTTCATAGAAGTGGAAATTTCCAGGTCCCAGGAAGTTAAGTCTACACATTCCCAAGAGCTGAGTCACTTACAGAGAGGACCCTGCAGGTGTATCCTTGTGGTCTCCTTAAGAAGACCTATTCTCCTGGACCTCACCCTTCTCGGGTATCCTTCCTCATTCCCCCCTTTTGAGACTCCATATAATTTTAATTTGGGGTCTCAATATCAGTTTGCTTCTGTAGGAACCAGTATTAATCACTTTTCACCTTCAACTTTACATCACTTTTCTACAAAATCTAAGGCATAGAAGTATTTCTGATCTGTCCTACAGTTTCTCAGTTCCTTCTGCTATAGCACCTTTGCATGGTGCTACAAGCAGTAAACTTCAGAGTTACCTGGTTGGGCTTTCCTATTTCCCTGGTCTGCACCAGCATTCAGATTTCAGGGATGGTGACACCTCTCAGGTTCTCTATTAAGGCCTTAATTGTACTGTGGTTGGGGTCTAATATACATACAAGTTTTCACTTTTCCCTGTGTCATATCCTTCTTCCCCTTTTCCCAAAGTCCAATTAAGACAAGTCCCACAAGGACTTTCCTCAGGCCTCAGCAGTGTGTCAACCAGCCAGCTTCCAGTATGTGGCTGGAGCAGGGCATGTTAACTATCTTAAAAGCTACCTTTGCTTCCCACTGGATAGTGAAGCTCTCTTCAGTCAGCTGTGATGAATCCAGGTGAGGATTCCTTCCACCTTTGCTGCCATGTGTGTGGTCAGGATGCTGGTATAGAGTCCCTCCTACCTTGGTTTGAGGGGGACTGGGTTCTGATCCTCATCCTAGACTTGATCGCCTTGATCCCCGAGAGAAAGGATGTGCAGACACAAAAGACTAAACAGAACACAGTTAATTATCCAAGTGGAGATCTTCCTTGCTACTCTCCCTAGGGCTTCTAACTGCCTTTTCAATTCAGTCTTTCACAGTTTTTTTTTAGGAGGCCCTGCTAAATTGCAGAAGATTAATTGAGGCCTGTTTGAACGAGACCAGTGGCCAAACCTGTACCCAATTAAGCTTTGCTTCCTGGCAGAGTTTACTGATTCCTGCTCTTATGGCCCTGTTCATACACTCTACCCTGCCTGAGCTTTGAGGCCTATATTTCACATATAGTTTCCAGGTGATATCCAAAGTGTTAGCTATCATTTTCACTATTTATGTTATGAATACTAGCCCATTGTCAAGTCTAAACCAGAGTGGCAACCTAAACCATGGGATGATTTCTCTGGGAAACAATTTTATTGTGTCAGAAGCACCCTTCATCCTAGTGGGGAAAGCTTCCATATATTCCAAGTATGTTTAGATCAGAACTAGTGCGAACCAGTTTCCTTTACTTCTGGACAACATAGTATAGTCCATTTGCACATCTTTAAAAAGGGCTTCCCTGTAGCACTGAATTTCAGGCAGCAGTGATAGTCCCTGTCTAGCATTGTGTCAGTTGCATGCCAGACAATGCTGGCTGACTTTCTTGGCAAGAGTATCCAACAATAGAAGTATCTCTCCATAATGTACGCAGCTATGACTTAATAATAAAAAAAAAGAGAGAGAGAGGGGCTTAGGGAGGCAATGAGAAAACACACCCAATTGACACCTGACTCCATAGAGGGTCAGATTATTTTAAAAGACAAATTTATCCCTCAAGCGGCCCCAGACATTCAAAGAAAACTCCAGCAATTGGCTATAGCCCCAGACCATAACCTGGAGAATCTTCTTAAAACGGCAACTACGGTCTTTTGTAACCGAGATCTGGAGAGAAAGGAGGAAAAAGAGAGAAAGGAACAGAAAAGAATGACAGCTCTAGCAATGGCACTTTGACAAATGAGCAACCTTCAGGGGCAGAGGGAAACCAGAGGAGAGAAAAACAAGTGCTTCCAATGTGGTCAGACTGGCCACTTCAGAGAAGACTGCCCCCAGCAGTACCACTGGCTGGGCAAGCCACCTGGCCCCTGTCCAGAATGCAAGGGTGACTACTGCAGGGTGGCCTGTCCCCAGAGGTGAAGGCCTACTGGGACAGTTACCCCATCAGAGCCCAAACTGGACTGAGAGGGCCCGGGGCAAATTCTCATGGCTCCAGCTTGTGTCATCACCCCTCAAGAGCCCCAGGTTTGCCTTATAGTGGAGCGCCAGGAGAGAAAATTTCTTTTGGACACTGGAGCAACTTTTTCTGTACTTCTCTCTAATACTGGTTTTTTATCTCCCAAATCCATAACTATACAGGGGGTGTCTGGACAGCCGGTTACCAAATTTTTCTCCCAGCCTCTAAGCTGCAATCGGGATGACTTGCTGTTCTCTCATGCCTTCCTAATCATGCCTGAAAGTCCTGCTCCCCATTTGGAGAGAGATATACTAACTAAAACAGGAACTTTTCCCTCCTGGAGATCTAGTCATGATCAAAACTCTTCCCTCTAATTCACCTTCCCTGATCCCACTTGGGAAGTCCCCTTTCCTGTTATCTTGTCTTCTTCTACTGTTAAAAGTTATAGGAGTCAATTCCTGCATACATCATTCACGCGTAAAGTCCTGTAACCCTCTATCTTCTACGGAGGCAGGCAATGAAGACAGCCAACCACAGACCACCTACACTTGTGAGCCAAAAGAAAGTTTGAAGTTATTATTTAGGAAACAGCTAGAAAAATCCTAATATGGTTTTCTTTTAGCATCACTG